>LPNX010867006.1:0-31184 GCA_001517045.1 Pseudotsuga menziesii
TATATATATATATATATATATATATATATTTTGCAATATTGTTACATTTATTTCTACTAGGCAATGGTTCCAGTAAACTCGGTAGTTTTATGAGAAAGAGTGTTTCTGGTTCATTTTTCAAGGTTTGTATGATGCAGATTGCACATGTCCTTACTTTTGAGGGAGTTCTCGGTGTCTCTACCGTCTTTTTTTTTTGTGTGGGTGGTGTGAGCTTATTGTAATTAAATGAGAAATTTGAAATTTCCTAGCTCATCATTTTTTTTTCTAATGGATTAGTACCCCTTGGCAGATTGCATGTTCTTGCTTTTGAGGGAGTTTTGGGTGTGAACAGGCCTAAAGGTCTCAGTGTTTGAGCCTTTGGCTCTGATACCATATGTAAATCCCCCAACTGGGTCTCCTTTAACTTTTATATACAGTCAAAAAATTTATAAATCTGTTTTATCTACTTCTAACAATTTATTGTTGACTGTGCAGGTAGCAAAGATAATCATAGCATATAAACTTTTTTAATTAAACAGAATTTGCCAAGGTAGAAACGATAACATACCTGCTGGAAAATACCTGTAGGTAGCTAGTAGGTCCACCTTTGTTTCTGTCCTTGTTTGACGTTTTTCCTTGCTTTTCCCTGCACCCAAAAGTCCTTCCCAAAGCTCTGAAACTCAACCAATCCAAACCAGTCTTGCACCCTGCCAACTGGCGAGGTATCGCCGACCACCCAGCTCCAAAGGTACCCCTTTGGACCCCCGAGCCCAAACCGAGTACAAGCCCTAAGCTGTTGTATCCCCTAAAAAAAAACAATCTCCAACAAAACCCCTTCTTTGCAGCTCTGCTCTCCCAAAACTTCTCCAAAATCCTAAGGTAAAAAAAGAATCCCCTTCTCCTCCCTCCTTTCTCCTTCTTATCCCCCATCTTTGCCGACCTTTCCTCCCCATTACTACCCCTATCTTCATCATAAATTTATCCACCCCCTTCCATCTACCATGTAAGTCCTCGAGCCCTCAACTTGGACTTGGACTCATTTAAATATTTAAAGTAATATTAAAAGGTGTTGGTTGGGGTCACTTCTCAACCGTAACTTCTAATTCAATTAAATTTAATCATTTTATTTAATATAATAATTTAAACATATCCTTACTCATATTTCAATATTTGACCATTTAATTAATAAATAATAACTGTTATATATATTATATAGTTTAAACTTGCACGCTTCACCAATTTAATTTAATTAACAGTAATTGTCAATTGATTAATTACACTTACCTGATCATTTAATTAATGGTTTCTAATGTTTACAATATGTAAATTCCCTTTAATTATAAATTCACTAATTCAATTTATCAATTATGAACAATAATCCTATCAATGTAAATCATAACATTATCAATGTGTAATCATATTAATTAAATAAAATTCACTATGATTTAATCGACTCATATACCTATTTCCATTTTAATTACACCTTAGTTTGTAATTAGCTAATTAACAATCATTACTAAAGATAAGCATAGTCTTGTTATAATTAATTAACATCATTAACACATAATTAATTTAAGGGATCAAGTTACTATCAACTTATTTAACCTTGTAGTTACATTTCAACCCTTAGTCCTGGCTAATTAAACTCATTAACAATCAATCAAGCATTCTAATCAATTGCATTAGTCACTACCTAGGTTAACCATTGCTTTGTTTATTATTCAACCATAATTAATTATTAATGGGCAATAGTTAACCATTAATCAACATTATTAACCCTAATCATCATTATTAACTTGAATCGACATTATTAACATTCATCAACAATAGTTAATTACTAAACGACAGTAATTAATATTAAGCGACACTAATTGACATTATTACTCAACAATATTTCATGTAATTCATAATATGTAGGCGATTTATGTAAGCGTAGCTACTGCTTACATTCCTCACGTAAGTACACTAAAAGTAATAATTCACATACATCAATCATAATCAAGGAACTTATTATTTACCGACACATGTTTTAGCATAGTTTACAAGGTATGATCCATTAGCTTACTGAAATCCATGTTACGACAATTCATACATCACTGATTTACGACACATACTAACCAAGGGTTTTACACACCTACAGTTAGATCTTGTTTTCACCCCTACTTCACGCTACATCTATCTACCTACATCATTAATAACTTCCACATCCTATTCTGTCCTCTGCTGGACTACCCTGGAATGTCCTGTAGCACATCCCTCCCATGACTCTGGGTTTCGGGGATAAACGGTGGGTAAAGCCTCCACCCCCCCTTATGGGACAAGGGACTATGTCTACTCAACATAACAACAGCGTTGCACTTGTACTCGGTCTGTCATCGTATAACCGATCTGGGCGATTGAGTTTCCTGGAACTCTACCCCACCCATGTCATAACATACATCATAATAAACAACATAATAACCATACGAAAGTAAATAATGCATCACTCGCATACCATTTTATCTTTCGAAGTCCATGTCCCTGAGGCCCTCCCATCTCGTGGGATACAGCTATCACTTAGCCATTTCAACCAGTAAGTCAGTCCTCGACATACAATATAGGATATCGTGCATAATCCTCGATATGTACACATATATCTCATCATAACATGACAACAATAAACTCATTCATTCGCCATGCACTTGGCATAACATTCATTATTTCAACATATATCTATAACGGTATCCACGTACCCATCATTCAGTAATTTCCATATATTTGACATAATTAACACATGATAGATATCTAAACATGACTACTGACCATAATACTATCATCACACACACACATATATATATCGGCAAAATAATAGAACCATATGTCCATAGTGTTGTCAAACCGACAAGGTCTCACAATCAAACAAATACAACATATAATAGTAGTTCAGAAAGAAATGTCAAAACGGGGTGTTACAGGAATCAATTTTAAAACAAATAACATTATTTTACAAAATTGGGGTATGTGACATACACACCCCCTTAAAATATAACATCGTCCTCGATGTTATTTATTCTTCATCCTCCAAAGTCCCCTGGAACATAATTGGATATGCTTCTCGCATCTTACTTTCCAATTCCTAGGTGACTTCTTCAGGACTAAGGTGCTTCCATTGCACCTTCACCTGTCCAATGGTGCGGTTTCGAAGTGTAATTTCCCTCCTCCCAAGGATATAGTCTGGTTCCACCAAATATTCTCCTTCTTGTTCCACCTGTACAACATTCCAATTAACCACATGAGTAGCATCATGAACATATTTCTTTAAAATAGAAATGTGAAAAACATTATGTACTCTCAAGTTAGGTGGTAATGCTAGTTGGTAAGCTACTTGACCAATCCTAGACAAAATTTCAAATGGACCACAATATCGAGATGCCAACTTTGCGCAACTCCCCAGTCTTAGAGAGCTCTTATTAGGCCTTACCTTGATGAACACATGTTCACCTACCTGGAACTCATTTGGAGTTCTTTTCAAGTCTACTTGACTTTTCTACCAATCCTGTGCCACTTTCAGATTTCCCTGCACTTGCTTCACAATTTCCTCCATTTCTTTCAACAATTCTAGACCTAACACCAATCTATCTACTGGATTATTTCAAGAGATAGGAGTGTTACATTTTCGTCCATATAAAATTTCAAATGGACTAAATTTAGCTGATGACTGATAATTATTATTATACGCAAACTCTACTAGATGTAAATAGTCCTCCCACTTACCTGGCTGATCTTTCACATACATTCTCAATAAATCTTCCAGTACCTGGTTTACTCTTTCAGTTTGTCCATTTGTTTGAGGATGGAAGGAAGTACTGAAATTCAGTGTTGTATTTAATCCTTTTTACAAGGACTTCCAAAAGTTTCCTGTAAACTTAGGATCTCTGTCTGAAATTATAACTTTTGGTACTCCATGTAATCGAAAAATCTGCTTTAGAAACATAGCAGCTATATTGGCAGCCTTGTAAGTAGTTTTAACAGGTATAAAATGAGCTGCCTTGCTTAACTTATCAACCACTACCATAATAGAATCATTCTGATTTTGATTTCTAGGCAGTCCAGTAATAAAATCTAGGCTAATCACTTCCCATTTCCAGCTAGGAATAGGTAAAGGTTGTAGCAAACCAGCTGGGTGTTGGTGTTCGGTTTTTACCTGTTGACATTCTAAACACCTTGCAATATATTCAGCTACTTCAGTTTTCATATTTGGCCAAAAATACTCTTTTCTTAGCATGGTTATAGTCTTTTGATAACCTAGGTGACCTGAATATGGTGTTTTATGGACTTTATCCAGAATTAACAAAACAAAAGTTAGCCTTCCTCATAGCTTCCTCCAAAGTCTTCAGGTTATCATATTCAATTCTATCTTTAATATGATACGGTAGACAGCTAAGAAATCGTTGTACTTTTGGTTTCTCGTCTACTAGGTAGGGTACATACCTAAGTAAACTTTAGAATTTGTTGTTCAAATCCTTCATTGTCATTGAACCTAACTTCAATTCATAAAACTCTTTAGCTCTTTCCTCGTAATATTGCTCAGACAGAAATTTCTTTTTGAAATACCTTTTAAAAGTACTCCAATTAACTTCTTTCTCTCTTATACCCTTAACTCTCTTCAAATCTTGCCACCATATGTCAGCCTTTCCTGAGAGGTTATATATAGCCATCCTTGCCTTTGACTGATTAGAGTAATTATATATATGGAAGTACTTCTTCATCCCAGACAACCAGGACTCTGCTTCCTCCCCCTTCTCAGTCTCTCCATTAAAAGTTGCTGGCCTTATCTTTTTGAACTCCCCTGAAATTTCCTCCTATGGTTTGTATTTCTTCTTCTTGTCGTACAAATCATCTTCACTACTGTCACTAGTAGTATGGTAACTTTTTCGTTCACCAAACCCTTCAGATAACAAACTACTTTCAATTTTTGCAAGCTTCATCTTTTTGGCTTTTCTTTGATGACTGACATCTTCAAACTCTGACCTTCTACTCCTTCCTTCAGTTTGAAATTTTTCTATTAAAATTTGGTTCAATTCTTCCTGAGCCTTTAGGATCCTTTCATTCTCCCTCTTTACAGACTCCATTTCAATTTTTAAATATTTTACAGTCTGTAACAACTTTGAGGAGTTGGCAGTCACCTCTTCTAATATAGGTTCTCTGGGCAAATTTCTTGTTTCTGTATTTGGAGACTCTTCTTGTGCATACTCTCCTAGTCTTTCCATACCTGCCTGTTAAACTTCAGAAAAGGAAATTTTATGTTCTTAACATAAAACAAAATATATGTTAGCATATTATTTTAATTTACTATTCTATGAAAGCTAGTTGGGCTACATCAAGGCCTAGTGTTTATATACCACATGTTAAAAATCCACATGTCAAAATCCCAAAATTTTCGAAAATTTTGAAATTTTGAAAATACAGATAATATTCAATAATGCAGTCAGCTAATTGTTTTAATTAGTTATATGTTATTGATTTCATAATCTGAATATCTACTTGATTATGTTTATCTTATAGAATAATTCTTTTTTAGTTTAATGACTTATTTTTCTTTGCGACCGCAAGGTGGAACTGTCTTGGTATTCTGGGGCTTACTTAGCTTTTGAGCTAACGCAGAAAGTTTACCTGCTCTTACAGATTTACAGGTAAGAAAGATCTGGTGCTGCTTGTCAATAATCATAAAGCATACAGATATATGTTCGTTGCAAAAATAATAGCTCAGTAAAAGAATATAAATGTTGTTCAATTTCAAATGTTTTTATGAGATAAAACCATTAGATCGTTATTCTTTTTAAAGGCGCCATAGAAAAGAGATTTTGTCCTAATGGTATTGGTGGTAGTTGCTTTCTCTCTCTAGTTGTAAATTATAGTTTTCATTGCGAACTAACCTCTTCGATGTTTATAAATGTTTACCAAAGTCGTCGTGTGTAAACGCCTTAAATTTTTCCTTACACACAGACTAAAGATGGCAGGGTTTTTACATTAAGGGTCTATCTTAAATTGTGAACATAAACCATTTACGTCATGATAAATTTTGGTTACTCCTTGTGATATGAAAGTAATGTGCAATAGTTAATGAGTTTTTGTACTATTATTCCATCTTCCAAAGCTTTGAAGTTTTAAAGGGATTATATCCTCATTACATACTGCTATCAATTAGACTAAGTTAGTGTTGATGAACTAAGTTCCTCTACACATAACTTACTTGGAAGATATTGTCCAGTTATTGTTATTAAATCATTAAAATTCCAATGTCAAGCCCGATAAATACTATAAGGCTTAACATGCTCATTGCAAACCTGAATAATTTAATAAATAAATACCCAAAGGCATATCGAGAATCATGCTAGCAAGAAGAGTATTTTACCATAAATTAATTTTATGAATTTCTTTTATAAAATACTAAATGGCATAACCTTGGATAGAGTTATAGTTGTTTATTGAATGAATACCATGTTTGCATAAATGATGGGTTATAGAATAGACCGCGCCCTTGATGAGTTTATGGCCTAACCTTTGATATAAAGTTCTTTTGTTTAACCTTTCAGCGTGGAGGCTTGGTTGACTTCGGGATTATCGAACCTTGTAGAACCTTCACCCACCATATGATTGGAATGAAAAATCATTTGGATGATTGTACGCCGGAACTATATAGTTTTTACCCACTGCATGCAAATAATTTGATCGTGTACGTGGACTCGTCGTGGCCAAGCATTGTGAAGTTAAAAGACATACACGAACCCTAGACTTGTTATTCCCTCCGCTTTTTTCGGCCTCCGACCGCTCTGCTACAGTGTTTTTGACCGCCCTGTCGCTCTGCAACTAGTTGTTGATAGTCTTCTCAGCTTGCTTCTTTGTCTCTTGCACTTCAAAGCTAACCCTGAACGCTGATAGAGACGAGCTGTAACAAATTGTTTGCTGCTGGAACTAGGTTGGTCGTTTTCCTCCAGGGTTTCACCTTTGCAGCTAGCTCATTTCAGTATTCACCAGACTATAAAAGTCTCATTCATCTGTGGCCCAGTAGTGAGAGCCGTGGTTTCGCATCTCGAGAGTTGTTGGGTCGTAGGGTTTCGCAGCAAGGTGGACTTTAGGTTGGGAAATAGTTGCGTCCCAAGCGTTTATACCTGCTTGGCTTATTGCTCCATCTCTTGGCCATCGCTAGTCAATACTGCATTGGTAACCTCCATTTTTTTCTGTGACAGATGAAGGATTTGTTCCTCCTTGCGTTGGTAGCTGCACTACTGTTTGTGGGTGGTTACGTTTCAATGAAGTTTTAGGTAAGAAATACTAATGGCATCTTCGTTTCTTTACATCTCTGTTTTGTTACCTGTTTGCTTATATAAATGCAAGATCTTAACGATATCGTGTTTGTTGTTACACAGGTGATGGCTTCTCCTTCTGCGTGGTTGGTGCAAGGCTAGGACAACCGCTTGCTCATGGGTAAGCCTTAGATATCCCATGGTGGTTCGTCCTTGTTCAATTCCTTATGGGACATTTGATGGTTGGTCGCCGTGGCCTGCAAAACCCTCGTGGTTTTGGTTTACTTGGGTTAACTTGGTTCATTTTTTTATTGATGATAAACCCTTGCTTTATGCGGGGCTTCCGGCTTAGGCCGTGACCTGTAAATTTTGATTTTGCTTCTAGATTTTGTGTATAAAATGTATAAATGAGGGAAGGCCGATAAGGCCTTACTCTGTTAACTCTTAGAAGCCAAGAGGCATTAGAAGGAGCTTAAACTCTTTCGTTTGATACCTCTGTTGTGATTTTGATACATTAGGGTTTTTACCCTAAATTCATGATGTAAAGATGTATATACTATTTTTAAGTTATCTTTTTATTACAATACAATATTATAAATTACTCAGTTGTTTCTTTTACTGTAACATGGATTATTAAGCTCGGTGAATCGAGCATGTTTATGTTCTGTTAATTTATGTTCTGTTAATTTATTTTCTGTAAGTTATTACATTTAAATTTACTCTGTAAATTACTCTAAATATTACCTGTTTACCTTACTCTCCTATGTTCTAATAAGGTTTTGGATATTATTTTATATTGGTTAACTTTCAGAAAGAAAACACGTAATTTAATGTTTTTGAGTTGTACTTATGTAACTGTATAGTTACATCTTTAAGTACAAAATTCATGTTTACTTGATACTTATTATAATGTTATATGAATTGTTATTTTTACTTACAAGTAAATATTGTTCTTATAATTATATACATTATCTTATTACTTAGTCTATATATGATGTATATAGATGGGAAAATATTTTATTGTTATATTCTTATGCTCTCTATACTAAATAATTTATAAGGAAGTTCCTTTTGTATTCTATGTTACCCTATTTATATTATAACATTAGTATTTATAAAATAAGATAAATAACGAATTAACTATGTTCTTTCCTCTAAAGTATATAGTAGTGTTTGTTTAAATTCTATAAAAGACAGGTTAGTAGCTGTAGATATTGCTTAAGTTCAGCTGGATAAGATGAATGAATTACTTGCATTATCAGTCATAAATAAAATCTTAAACCAACTAGATTTTATCTTTAGAATTAAATTAAGTTTTTTTTCTATCCTTACTCACAGTTTGGTTGCTAATATTACATTAGTTATTTATTCTGCAGTACGAAAAGAAAAGCACTGTAGAGCTGAAAGGCATTTTTATTTAACCTAATACTACACCTTTTGGTTTCAAAATAGATATAAAGATTACGGAAGTGAATACTGTATAGAAAACTATTTCATCTACCAAAACATACTACTATTAGTGTAATGATATAACTTCCTTTCCTTTTTTAATAACCTGACATTCACAGTCTAGGTCTAACACTACTCTAAGTACAGAATAATATTTTTTTCTGATAACAAATATCTTAATAAAAGAAAACATTCTAGTATTCAAGTTAACATCTTATTTTAAATTTACATCCTACTTTCTTCATTTAAATACACCACCTGTGCTAGGGTATGATCTGGATTACTCCAAATGGGGAAAAACATAGGTATGATTTATTTTTCATCAAGAATAATTTCATTACTAAACAAACTAAGATATTCTATCCTCTAAGTTTACATCATAACCTGAAAATGCATCATTCACTCACACACAGATATTAACACAGAAATTAGTAAATAGCAGAACCTGTTCTTAAAGTTGGTCGACAACGGCAATGGGAGGCCATTCCTCCCTACCAACTCTTGGAGAGCGCTCAAACAGTGACTCCTCAGGACCCCCGAGCCTGCTCTGGTCTCCCTGGATGGAACTAGGTGAAGCAAATAACCAAGTACTAGTCCTGAGACTCGATACCAATCCTAAACTCGTTAGTCAAATCTCTCAACTAAGAAGCTGTATTAGATCAAGTTCCTGTAGTTTATCCTTCAAAACACCTTCCTTACAGTTTCCCTTTTCCCAATGAATTCCTTGAAGTGCATTCTCCCTGAATGATTCTTCTCCCGGAAAATACCTGAGCAGCCTCAGCTCTCTACGTTGGGCATTTTTATAAGATTGCCTAGGTCTTTTTGGGTTAGTTGTCATTAATTGAGCCACCTGCTCTGATCCCACTTTCTTGGGGGATCATGACCCCAAATGTAGGGAAGTTGCCACCTGCAACATAGCAAGTGTTTGAGGATGCTGCCACTTGTATTTTTGCTCTCCACCTAGTTCCTTCCGCCAGTTTGACCATTAACACTCTTATTAACAGCTCTCCCAAGCTGTTGTCTCTGCTTTTATTTATTGAAAATAAAATATTCAAAATTACATTCCACAGCTTTTGACTCTGCTGAGTCATCAGTTTCAACTTAGCATTAAATTTAACATAATGTCTTAGGAATCAATTTTAAAACAAATAACATTATTTTACAAAATTGGGGTATGTGACACTTGATGACATTTGGAGCTATCCATAATCATCAATCTTGATACATCAGTATCCAGGGTTAAAATTGACGCCCGTATGGATGTATTTTTCCTTTTCCCCCTTCAAATACACCTTGATTTAAAATTACCACATCAGCTATGAAGTCCACTTTATTTACCCAACAGTAAAATTGATGGGTGGAGCAAAAACTTCCCCGTATCTAGTTTTATAGATAAAGTTTGTTAGACTTGAATTATAGGTTATGTGATTGCAATTCATCCTGGCTGGACTCGAAAGTATCTGGCTCGACGGGTCAGCCACTTCCAAATTCCATGCATTATGATGGGTTGGAAGGTTGCATAAAACCCTGGAACATGGAAGTTGGAAGGATGGAGCCCAAAGGCTGGACAGCGGCACTGACAGGCTAGTCTAAGGTGCATCAGAGCACAAGAGAGAAAAAACCATGCAGGGACCACCCAATGAATACCCAATATTCATTAACAAGTTAGCTTGAGCCTAGCTCCCGAACCTGGAAAAGTTAGTACATTCTACGGTTCATCTATTTTATGTCTGAATCCTTATTAGTGATGATGAAACTAGTTATGCAACCAACCCAATCGTGAATATAAACGAACCACTATAAATTTGTGTTTTAATCCTCCGAATAAACCACCCAACCAATTATTCATAATCAGAGCATAAGGATATTCAGTTTTGCAGATAGCTGGAGACTTGGAGCAATTTATAAATTAAAAAAGACTAAAAAAAACCTTATATGTTTCACATTAAAACACCAAGTGCAATCCTTCCAAGATACCATAGACTCACTTATCTTCCTTCCCCTTCCCGACCCTACTTCTTTGGAATTTTCCACACTCAGGAGTGAGACCTCTTATCGTTTCTATCTTGATGACTCTCCAGCGCCTTGTCTAGGTTTTAGGTGATATCAGGGTTGGTCCAACACTTTGAAAGCCTCCACATAAAAATGGTTCTGATTCCTTCACACCCTCAATGTAATAAAAAGGTTTAGTGCTTTCTAAAACCCTCGTGTCATCTTTCCTTCAGAAGATTCCATTTCAGATATGTCGAGGCTAATATCCATCAAGTTTTCAGGGCCATAATCCCTTGCAAATACTGAAATAGGTCTATATATTCCAAAATTTATCTTTTGAGACTTATCTATAAACTTACAGTACATTTTAGAATTCACAGAGGATGTAGGATAGCTTTTGCACTTACCCTATAATTCGGGGAATTTTACTTCTTCCTTATTTCTTATTTATTCATGCCAAATAGTTGGATTTTCTCTTATAAATGGGATTTTACATGTATCTTAGCCTATATTCTTTACATTTTTGGATTTGGATAGGCTTCCAAACCAAAAGTAAATTAAAATTTTTAATTTATGTTTTCCCATCTTTCTCCCTGAGTCGAGGAATAATATTAAATTCTCAGGTAGAGCACGTAACTTCATTGGAGCTATCATTGGAGCGATCGAAAGATAAAGATAAGATAATGCCATTCATGTCAAAAGGTTTCCAAATGGTTTCTCTGCAATATTAAATTCATATTGATGGGTATAATTTTTTATTGAAAGTTATATGCAAAAAAGTTTTACAAACAAACCATCAAGAAAAAATTCTTTGATACGTAGGGGTGCCCATCAAATTTAACCCCTGGCAAAATCAATGGATAACTCTTGCCCTGGATTTTAACCATGTTAAATATATTTGCACGTTTTTGTGTTTGTTAATTTAAGGCATTACAATGCGTATGTTGTAGAAATTTTTAAGAGAGCTTCTAGTGTTTTTGATACCTGAAGAAGCTAAACTTACACAGAATTATTCCTATTATGGCACTTTGATTATCAGTCTCATCTTCTTGAACTATTTATGGTTGAGAGAATGTTGTATCAGATCCAATGGTGGATGAGTACTTAGGCTCGCCTGTTGCAAGTAATATTAAACTGAGTAGCCCAAAGCTCGATAACTTTAACTTTGTCCAAACCTATCACATGTTTATATAGGTGGGATTTTGAATCTTATTTCATGGATTATGGTGATTTCATTGTTTCTTCTATTGACTTCTTAAGGGTTAAGTAGACTAGATATTCCATATTGATTTATCTTTGTTGTGTGCATTCTTTCCGAACAACATTCACACTATTAAATTATAGTTGTAAGGGTTTTGCTTACTGTCGATTAAGGTTTAAATGTTTTTTTTTCCATTTGCGGACTTTTTGTATTTAGGGTTTATTCCTTATGTAATTCATGCTTTGTAAATTTCTGGCACTAAAATTCTTATGGGTTTACTAAAATAGTATGGGCATATTTTCGGGAGAACTTGGGTAAACTCTATCGAAATCTATTCTTGGTTTTATCATGTCAAAAAATAAATGTTAATGGTCCTCCCTTGCAAGAGGTTAAAACTTGTTTTGTATTTGTTTATGTTTTTATAATTTAATCAATTTTTCAAGGATATTCGATTTATAGGTCAAAAACTTGTGTCACAAAGTATAGTTTCTTCAATAATTGGATAGTGTTAGTTTACTTTCCATTTTGGGTTACTAGGGGTATTTAGTCAATCTTGTTATTGTTATTAATAAATAAATAGAAATTACTTATGTCCTAACTCCCAAAATTTAGTTCAATAAACTTCTGATTCACTACAAGAGTGATATTATAAACTTCTATTCATATTTGTAAACACTAAAGAAATCTTTAGTATAGTTAGACATGTTCAACTTTTCCTTAAGTTTGCAGAATCAAGGTAATTATTCCAATAACAAAAATGTTTTATCATGTACGGTCAGAAAATAGTCTTTATAAACAGAGAGTACACACAATAAAAATTTGATCTCAAAAATTAAGAGTAAGAGCCATTTAGGAACTTATCTGTCATCACTAATGAATGTCAATGAACTTTTCCAGAATAACTCAAGAAGGATCCTCCCAACTTTAGAACACATGAAACAATTTCTTCTTTCATGCAAGCTCACCCTAGAGCCAAGAGGGGATTCCACTATATGAGAGAGAAGAGTCTTTCTTATTAAATTTATTTAAAACCCTTTATATGATTTAACCCATCTATTATTAGTCATATTTCTAGTTTGTAGTTCAGTTTCAGGAAAATCTTTCTAACTGTACACCTACTACAACTAGTCGATACCAAATAGGTACCTCTCTTGGAATGTTTGAGCAAAATCAGAGATGCTTGAACTTTAAAACTTTTACTAATCAATTTGCCGCATATAGGAATCTCATAATAAAAATCAGCCACACAAATCATTCAACGATAAGAGACAAGATATACCCTAGGAAAACCCTCAAAACACGAAGGATGAAAAACCCAACAATTCTTTGAGTATGATAGATAAATTTGTAGAGAATGGATTACAACACATAAGCATACTGCCCAATAAGAGATGTGACCTTAGAAGTAGAGAAGAGAGATCTAATACAACACTATAATCAACTGTATTGAACTTTCCATATGCCTAGCATATTAATAACAAGTCAAAACACCTAGCATGCATAAAGATATCCGCCCTTCCTTTCATTATTAGTTTTTAACTGAATGTTGACTAACTTGAATTGAGTCTTTTAATCTTTAACTGAATGTATGACCAGAAAGTTAGGAGGTTGATTGCCTATCTTTGGTGTTTCACATTTAGTGCACAATTTCTATTATTAACTTCTGCATGGATCTTCTTAGTTAACTGAACACTAATCACTTAGTTAACAGGCTAACTTAAATGTCATCAATGTTTCACTCTTAGTGTCATCCACACAAAACATTTGCACGGATCTCTGTAAGTTTCTTTTAATTAACTGAAACACGTAAGTATTTATTAATTCAATTACATTATTTATTATTTTTATATTTGCATGGATCTCATAGAGATTCTTTTTTAACTGATACATTCTTGATTTACAACCAAGGATTTAACTAAATCATTTATAATTCGAGTTCACAGGAAGGCATACATAGGAAATTCAAATTCATTCTCGAGTCTATGCTCATCTCTTTAACATTTATTATTTATTGAATGGTCCACATGTGTATTTATTTATCCATATTATCATATCGTACTTAGAAGAATTATTCCATACCGACGATCATATATATTACCTTGGGTCGTATAGTCATATGCTAGAGTAATTCACTCTAGGGGTAGCTAATCCCGAAAGGATAATTATAGCACTTAGTGACCATGACTAGTAATACATCACATAGTATAACCATTTTACCAAGTAAAGTATGCCACCTCAATAAACGAAGATATTGGTAGGAATTAATATTACTCAAAAGCCTTACAATCTTGATATTACTCACAAGACTCAACTTTATATTACTCACAAGCTCATCTCCAAAACTGGAGGTTTATCTCATAGGGTACCTTCTATGAGAATACTTGACTTGTTACAAACCACAAGTCTCGACTTAATACAAACCAGAAGTATACAGTCTTGACACAAACCACAAGACTTTAGAGTACAAGCATCACCACCTCAATCATATGAGGATATAGATTGGACTTGATACAAACCACAAGTCTCAACTTGATACTAACCATAAGTTCGAAGAATGACTCCCGGTACTATACAATCAACACTCCCTCTCAGCGAGGTAGACATTCTTTGCTTTGCCAGGATTTCTCATCATACCAAGCTTATCTCAGAAGTATCTCAAATTTGTCACTGACAGGGGCTTAAGCATAAATTTGCAATATGCTCATTAGTAGCTATTTACTGAAATTTCATTTTACATGACCACAACTTCAATAAAGTGATACTTCATTTTAATGTGTTTCAACATAGCATGAAACATCGGGTTCTCAAAGAGCTTGATTTTAAAACACCTAATAATAGTAGGATCTAGTCCTTCACCTATTAGGTAGCATCCAAAACTACACTACTCCTCGGTAGGTAGTACTATACGCAAAATACATTTGCTTCTATAGTAATCTCTGAGATACACCTTGCTTTTGTAGTACTAGTCGTACTAAAAGTAGCTTTTGCCGTACTAGCCACAGTTTACATTGTTTTATCTCAAGCTTAAATAATAACTGGATAACACAAAAGGTCTACCATGTATCAAATACAATAAAGAACATATTCTAATATACCTCAAAAGGTACTCAAACATATGCTTAGTAAAAAACATAAAATACAACATGTCAGCTAAGTACATTAAGAGACTAGTATTAATTTGTCATAGTGGTCTAGGGACTGAAAACATAGTCTCACAAAGAATTCAGACAATTTTGCATAAAATTGGCAAAATGGTGCTGCAATGGAAGTAGCAGCTTTGTATAATCAAATGAATAATGAATAATACAATACAATGATTCTGTAAGATGCATGAATGCCAAGACAATTCGAATTCCCAAGATCATTCAAATTGAATGAATGGGTGTAGCTTAACTGAATGTAATCCACAGTAAACACACTAGTTAACCAACTGATCAAGTCTTGATTGACTCAACTGAGTCTTAACTAAAGTCAGAGTGTAATGAATGACTGAGTCTAACTGAAAGTAGCTCAGACACATGTCACTGCATGCCAACCAACAAGTGGTAGCACATCAATAACTCCAATGAACCCCGAAGAGGTTAACTGAAGTCAAATTGGCCATCACAGGTGGTTGGAGGCACCCCTGTTGACTCCAGTTCATTAAATATTAATAAAATAATCAATATAATGAGTGGAGGCACCTTTACCACTTAGCTTGACTGATTGTAACCATCAGTTAGCAATTAGGTGCATTTATGACACTCAGATCACCCCCGGAGTGCTCCTGTTAGCCTCCCCGAATGAAGGAGAAGGCTTAGTTGGCCTCCTTGACTGAAGGTAGGCATGGGTGTGCTCATGCTGATGTCATATAGTGCTCCTCTGATGCAAATTAAGTCAATAAAACTTAGGATAGTGGTTTAACAAGGCCAAATTGACCAAATTAAGTGTGCATGGTGGGTAAATGTCTCCAACACCCCCCCTTAAGCTATACTCAGGAGAAGTAGAAACATAAAGTGCATGAAATGCTAGGGCCCCGACAACTAAGGCCATAGGTCACCCTATACAATAATGAAATTCAAACAATGCTCAAAAATAAATCTAAGTGAGGAAAAGAGGGAAAACCCAGTGGGAAAACTTCCCCCCTCAAGTTGAACACTGAAAGTAATCTGATCACCCTGATGAACTAACCCCCAACAGTGAACGGAGGTAAGTGAAATTCTTTTCTGAAAAGCTCTTGGTGAAGATGTCTACAATCTGCTCATCAGTTGGGCAGTATTGCAGAATGATGGTCCTATCATGCACTAACTCTCTGATATAGTGCATGTGTATCTCTACATGCTTGGTCCTTTTCCTGGTAACTGGATCCATTGTTGAAAAACTCTCCGAAAAATCGCCAACTTTTCAAAAAGTCACGATTTTTTCCCTTAGCCGAAAAATCGGCTAGAAAAAATCACGACTTTTTAACTTTTCAAAAAGTCACGACTTTTTAACTTTTCAAAAAGTCACGACTTTTTAACTTTTCAAAAAGTAACGACTTTTTCCAAAAATTGCTACTTTTCGAAAAAGTCGCAGAGGCTAAAAGTGGCAAGTCCCAACTTTTTCTAAAAACTCCCGAATTTTTCTAAAACCTCCTGACTTTTTCCAAAAATTCCTGACTTTTTCAAAAGATCTCCATTTTTGCTAAAATGGCTAAAATGGCTAATTTTCCAAAAATTTGCCATTTTAGCCATTTTGTCGTATACTAACACCTTTCCTCTACCATATAAATATTTCAAAACTTTGTTGTATTTGAACATCAAACCATGCAAGGATAATCTATACAAAATATGTATCCGTTTATCAAAGATCACAATAGTAATTGAATTACTTTTTTCACTATTAGGGAATTTTTTGAGCAAACATATTTTGAGTGATCATCTAACACATTGTAGGAAAAAAGAGCAATGTTTCAAGTGTTAGATGAGTTAGGGCTAAATGTGAGGCTCATGTCGGAAATTCAATTTAGGAGTGAAAAATACATCTATGATTTATCACCAATACAAAACAAGTAATACATTTAATTGCTAACAACCAAATCAATAAAATATACCTTTCAAAAATTAGGTTTAAGTCATAAGATGGAGGGACAAATAAAAAGCATTTAGGAAAACCTTATATAAACCTAATCATTGGAGTAGGGAAAAATATGAAGTATGAATGGAAAACTCAGGAAGAGAGCATTGATATTAGATAGCTATATGCTAGTTTTCCTTGAATACATTTATATATGTGATGTCATGTTTTATTGGTTATCCACTTTTGAGTCATTGATTGGACAACTATGATGTTTCATGATATAGTATCAACTTTGATGTATCATTTTACATTTGGCATGACTACATGATGATGATATATATCAATGCTTTCTCCATATTTATGTTCCAATGTGTTTATATGATGTTATTGTTTCTTTAAATGTTCAAAATTCTGAAGAAAAAAAATGAATGTATTTTGTATTTTTTAATGTTTGCCGACTTTTCTCGATTTTTTCGCCGATGTTGCCGAGAAGTTGTATTCGAGACCCTTGCCGACTTTTTGCCGAGGCTGAATTTTTCAACATTGCTGTGGGTATCTTAATATCACTTTGATTGTTACAAAAGAGGACAATGGACAAAGTACTACCAAGATCAAACTCTGAAAGAATGTCTTGAAACCAAATAGCTTGGATGCAAGCATTCACCACTCCTCGGTACTCGGCCTCTGCTGAAGACAATGCCATGGCGTCCTAATTTTTGTTAGACCAACAAATGGGGCCACCACCAAACATGAATACATATCCAGAAGTAGAATTCTGATCAATAGAATCACCCGCCCAATCGGAATCTGTGTAACCAACTATCTCTAGCTCGGAGTCTACAGCATAGTGAATGCTACAGGTCTTGGTTCCATGGATATACTGGAGGATCCTCTTGGATGCCTTTCAATGAATATCATGAGGCTGTTGCATGTATCTTGACACAAAATTCATGGCATAACAGATATCAAGCTGAGAATGAGTCAAGTAGAGCAAGCTACCTATCAACTGTCGATAAATAGTGCAGTCCATGGGAGGTGTGCTTTTTCCTTCTTCACGGCTGATCCCTGAAAAGAAAGGGAATGGAGCAGCATTACATTCAGCCATGTTAAAATTGACTAACAATTCAGATATTTATTTGGATTGAGTGGCCATTATCCCATCAAAATTTTGCTCAATTTCGAGCCCCAGAAATTGCTTCAAGGGCCCCAAATCGCTCATTTCAAATGCATTGTGGAGAGCAGTTTTGATGACTGAAATAGAAGTAATTGTGCTACCTGTAATCAGTAAGTCATCAACATATAAAAAATAATAATCAAATGACCATCAGACTTCTGTATATACACATTTGGACTGATTTACAACTTTGGAATTTTTGTGAGCGAAGGAAGGCGTCCATCTTGGAATACCACTCTCTTGGGGCCTGTTTTAACCCATATAGTGACTTCTTTAGCTTGCAAACCAAAGATGGATCAGAAATGTATCCCTCATGCTACTTCATGTATATCTCCTCATGAATATATTCATGCATAAAGGAATACTTAACATCCATATGATGCACTTCCCAGTGCTTAGATGCAGAAATTGCCAAAACTAGGTGGATGGAGTCCATTTTTGCAACCGGTGCAAAAGTCTCATGGTAGTCCACACCTTGGACCTAGGAGAAACCTTTTGCTACCAGAATTTCCTGATATTTGCAGGTGCTTCCATCAGCAACAACATTATTCCGAAACACCCACTTTCATTGAACCAATTTCCTCCCCGGAGGAAGAGAAACTAGCTCCCAAGTAATGTTTTTCTAAAGAGAATTCATCTCTTCATCCATGGCAACTTTCCATCTCAGATCCTTCCAAGCATGGTATTAATACTTAGGGTCTGAACTTATCATCAAATAAAAATATTCAGATAGCAAATAATCAGGACAAGAGAGCGCAATACCTTCTCTTTGGAAATCAGATTGGGTTCTCCTTGGATCATCCGGATTTCCAATGTCATCACCTACGGAGGAGAGTGTCTGTCAGGCCCAAATTGGGAGATGATTTTGTACTTCAGGTTTTGATTCAGCATCTAATGTTTGTTGTACAATGATATCAAAAATCATAGGATCCAAATCAGGGTCATCACCCCCAATTACATCATCCAAATATTCAGTAGAATAGGAAGGAAATTCAAGAGTTTTCTCCTTCACTAGTTCTACCTCCTAAAGAGGCTCATCGAACATGACACTCCTTTCAATGATGATCTGTTTTGTTTTGATATCCAACAGCTTGAAACCTTTAGATTCATCAGGATATCTGATAAACAGACGTTCGATGCTTTGTGTTTGCAAAGCTCTCCTTTTATGAAGTGGAATTCGGGCCCATGTAGTGGACCCAAACACCCTCATATTCGACACATCCGGCTTGTGTCCGAAATATGCTTCGAAAGGGATATTCACTTTCATGGATGAGTGCGGCACTCTGTTCTGAATATATGATGCAGCATGCATGGCTTCCACCCACAAATTTTCATCCAACTTCTTTGATCCCAACATACAGGTGGTCATCTCCTTGAGAGACCGGTTCTTCCTCTCCTCTACACCGTTCTGCTGGGGAGTGTAGGGGAATGAATGCTGGATATGAATACCACTTTGGAAACATATATGCAGTAAATCATTACTGACATACTCCCCACCATTATCAGATCTCAAAATATTGATCTTTTTTCCAAATGCATTCTCAATCAAGGCCTTCAATTCAGTGATTTTTTCCAAGACTTCTTACTTCTTTTTAATAAAAAAGACCCATGTGTATCTCGAAAAGTCATCAATGAAATTCAGAGTGTACCTTGATCCATTCATGGATGTGATAGGCATGGAACCACTAATATTAGAATGTATCAGTCCCAAGATGTATGATGCTTGACTTGCCTTCCCCCGATCGAACTTATACTCAAGGTGCTTTCCAACAACACAGCCCTAACAAATTCTAGTGGTATCTTTGATGACCGGGAGGCCTTCAACCATAGAATTATTCTGTAATTGCTGCAAGTATTTGAATTTTAGGTGGCCAAACCTCTCATGCCACAGTCTACTAACTTCATTTCCATGAGTCAGCAATGTGGTGGGCTTTGCATCTGCCACAAAATGGGAGAACTCGTAGGATTTTGCATGATGGTTTGCAAGGCCTTTTGCTACAAGTTTTCCGGATGCAAATTCTGTGATCTCTACATCATCCAGGATAAAGGATACTCTCTTGGGCACTCCCGTATGTGTCATTTGATAAACACTTAGGAGGTTTGATGCAAGAGATGGTACATACAGAACATTGGAAAAATAACCATGCTCAAGATCTACAGTACCTTGTCCTTCGGATATGATTGTGGAGTTATCTCCCATGTGGATGGGAATGGATTTGCTGGTATCCAAAGATGAGAAAGAGTCTCTTTCAGCCATCATGTGATTCGAAGCTCCAGAATCTATCAAGAGTGCTTTGGACTTCGAAGTGCTCTCCATGAGAGCATGACCTCTTTCATGCTGTGGTTCCCAATCTTGTTGGTCTCTCCTCCGAAAGCTTTCAGGAAGATTGATGTGATTTTTCTCAAGAAAAGAAGTAGCTTCATCAAGTTTCTTTTTCATGCAGGCATGTTCAGGGTGGAAGCCCTTCCCGCAGTATGAACACTTGACTTTTTCCTTTCCATGATGTCCTTTTCTTTTGTTCTTCTTCGAGCTGGAAGGCTCTTCATGCTGCTGGTTTTCAACTTTAGGCTTACGAGCTTCGAATTTGGTTTTTGGGTTCTTCTGCTGCTTTCCTTTACCCTTCAGATCTTTGGGCCCCGAGACATGGAGGGCTTGATCACGGGAGGATTTGATGATCCCCATCTAGACAAGCTTATCATGTTCACTTGCTAGGGATTCAATGAAGGCATTGAGTGAAGGCATCTTGCATCCAGGGGTTGTGAGCTTCCCCACATGGAATGTAGAGACAAACACTGAATAATCAGCTCCATGTTTGGAGAGTATGGCGAGGATGAGCTAATCATCCTCCTTCTCCACCTTACATTACTTCAACAATAAGACAATGTGCTTGAACTTTGTGAAAAAATCATTTAAGGTCTCGAAATTGGAAGGATGGAGAGACATCAACTTGTTTTCAAGCTGGTATACTCTCAAATCATCCTGTTTTCCATACAGGGTTTCCAATTTGTCCCAAATTTCCTTTGGAGTCTTCAATCCTGAGAGATGGAAAAGAAGATCTCGGGAAATAGAGAGGCACAAGAATCCGAATGCTTCATCTTTCTTGTTCAAGAATCTAGATTTGTCTATCACATGAGTAGGCTCTTCTTCAATGTCCATAGTGACCCGGCAGAGTCCTCTGGCACGTAGCTAGATCTCCATATCTCCTTTCCATGAATGGAAATTGAACAGAGTCAAGAGTTCGATGGAAGAAGCCATCTCAAATTGCTGGAGCGAATGCTTTCACCTATTAAAACATGCAAATCAAAACAAAAGGGGCACCGTAAGGTCGAACAGCTTGCACATTTTAGGATTTCATCACACCTAGCATAGTTGATCAATCAAGCTTGACCAACAATTCCTTAACTTGGGGTATTAAGTGGTAAGCCTTGGCTTCTAGTGCAGTGATGGATTTTTGAGCTTTTGCTCAATTTTTCATGCAAGATCTGTCAAAAACCATGTTTTTGATAGATCTGAGCTTCGTCCCGCCATGAGCTCTGATACCATATTAATTTGTCACAATGGTCTAGGGACTGAAAACACAGTCTCACAAAGAATTCATACAATTATGCATAAAATTGGCAAAATGGTGCTGCAATGGAAGTAGCAGCTTTGTATAATCAAACGAATAATGAATAATACAATACAATTATCATTCAAGATGCATGAATTCCAAGACAATTTGAATTCCCAAGGAGGTCATTCGAATTGAATGAATGGGTGTAGCTTAACTGACTATAAGCCACAATAAACACACTAGTTAACCAACTGATCAATTCCTAATTGACTCAACTGAGTCCTAACTGAAGTCAGAGTGCAATGAATGACTGATTCTAACTGAAAGTATATCAAACACATGTCACTGCATGCCAACCAACAAGTGGTAGCACATCAATAACTCCAATGAACCCCGATGAGGTTAACTGAAGTCAAACTGGCCATCAGAGGTGGTTGGAGGCGCCCCTGTTGACTCCAATTCATTAAATATTAATAAAATAATCAATATAATGAATGGAGGCGCATTTACCACTTAGCTTAACTGATTGTAACTGTCAGTTAGAAATTAAGTGCATTTATGACACTCAGATCACCCCCAGAGTGCTCCAGTTAGCCTCCCTGAATGAAAGAGAAGGTTTAGTTGGCCTCCTAGACTAAAGGTAGGCATGGGTGTGCTCATGTTGATGTCATATAGTTCTCCCTTGATGCCAATTAAGTCAATAAAACTTAGGATAGTGGTTTAACAAGGCCAAATTGACCAAATTAAGTGTGCATGGTGGGTAAATTTCTCCAACAACCAACTAGCTACTTAATCACAATAGCATCATCTGAATCCGATCTAGAATGTAGTTTTTCTAAACTTGAAACTATGGATTTCATATCCATCATATACAACACATTAAATGTGTAATATCATGCATAAGGAAAGTTATCTTTTTTTTCAATCTTCAACATTCTTTTACTTCAAGAATATTCTACCATCTGAAGAAGTTCTTAGTGAGCTTGTCATTCTCTGTGATGTTCTTCTAGGCTTGATCACTTTCATAGTGTTTTCATATCACAGTACCCCACATAGTGAAACATATGACTATCTGACATCCCCAAGAGGTTTAATTTTTCTCTAACAATTTAGACTATAATTCTTCCTATAGTTCAGGCTACATGCAAAAATACATTAATTCTTCCACTTCAACTACATGAGTCTTTTTATACTATACCAAGCTTGTTCTAGACAGAGGATTAGTAAATATGTTGGAAATTTTTCTCATCCGTGGATATGTACAGGAGTTACACAACTCCTTTCTGTACCATGTCTCGGATATAACTGACTAGGAACTTTGTAAATATTTACGTCTTTACAATATGTTCTATCTGGAGCATCATCTTTGATGTGATCTTTCGCGATCACTATACTAGTTAGAATCCATATATACGTGGAACTTTCTTTCACTGACCGAGACATGTTTGAATCTACATATACTTGTACTAATTAGGTAACACAACACATGTTTTGATGTACATGTCTATGTAATGAGTGTAAAGCATATAACTAATTATACGACCTATGTATATCCAACATTTAAAATATTACAAATCTGAATAAGAATCAGATTTATCTTTCATATGTGTGGTCATGGACTTATAATCCAATGTTCATGAATCCTTTCAGGAACTCCATTGAACATTTTACTCAATTAGAAGAAAATCTTATCTAAATACTATTACAACTCTAATTTTAAGAATCATTCAAAATTCTTACATTTAACTTCCTTTTGAATATGAGCACCATGCAGGTTTCTAAATAACAATAGTTTAATTAACCAGTTCCATTGGTTTTCCAAGAGCTAGCAAATCTAGCTTCCCCTTCTCAACATTTAGAAAAAAGCTGAACAGAGGAAAATCAAACCATATATAATAAATATATAGAAGAAATTAGAAGACACTCTCAAAAGAACAAATATTTCAATAACCATGAGTAACCCAAGTAAGAATATAATTATTGCTTTAACTATGCCTGAGAGCATTCCTAAACCCTCTACAGAAAAGATGATATTGTCATCAATACACCAAAATCTAAAACTAATCAATTAACAAATATAAGAAAAGAAATATGATCCCAAGAATTTCAGGAGACAACGGAAGTACAGGGAAACAGAGCAACAAAAAATGCCTCCTCTATGTCTAACACATATATGGATATAACTAGGATAAATAATTACTTCAGGAGTCTTTACATCTCTCATAATAGTATTAGGGCTTCTATTCTAACTTTTTCCTAAGAATCATGGAAACCTCCCAATATGTACTTTTTTCGGATCATCCATCGGAATGACTTAATAGTCATGTCATTTTTTTCTTGTAGAGCAGTGCATATGATGTTTTCTCTACAAGCCAAATTTATTCAAGTTATTAGAAACCTTGCATAATCCATCCATTTTAATACAATGACAAATAACACATATTAACATGCAAAACATTTTAACCAGTGTTTCAGAGTAACCATATCTCATGAATTTAAATCACATGAATACTCCAATATACTAACTATGGTTGATATAGTTATCCATAATATTAAATCAATGTTTTGGTGTAACTCCATTCATATTCCATAAATAAATTATGCATCCCCATATTCGTATCTTAGCGTTGTATTCATAAATCATGAACAATAATGCAGCTTTATATTCATATCTCATGAACAATCATGCGTGTTTTATATTCACTTTTCATGAAAAATCATACAACCCTATACTCTTCTTAATTTAAACATAACATGAGTTTTACTTTTACCAATAAATAGAATAGGTGTAACATATGTCTTTAATCATGGTATACCATAACATCATTCCTAGTCCTAGAAATACATTCAAAAACATTTAAATCTGATTTCATAAAAGCATATGATAATCAAACAATCATGCACATACACTTCATAAGTTTTGGTATTTGCCAATAAAATAAAGACAATCAACATATATGCTCAACATATTATATCATAACACAATTCCCAATCCCAGGAATATAGATCTCTATATGATTGTAATGAAACACATTCAAAAGCATATAGATCTAAAAAAGCATATAATAAACAAAATAAAACTAATTATCTTTTATTGTTTTGTGTGCTCTCTTTTGATCTCTACTTCCTTGCAGAAATTACTAAAGTCCCTCGGTCTTGATATATTTGCAAATTTGAGTCTTGATCTATTTGCAAATTTGAGTGCATGCAGGAGGCAGCGAATCACTCTATGGGAAAACTAAATCCCATGCAACCTGGAGCGAACGCTCTTCTTCATGAAAAAAACTCCTTTTGACGATCATCATCCTCTTCTTCGGATGAGTTTTTGACTCTAAGAGGCTCTCATTACACACAAGATCCATTGAATAATAATAATATCCAATCCATAACTCCCTGGGTCGTTCAATCATTTCACCCAGATTAAGAATATTTCCATAACACAAATTCTGAAAAATTCATCTTCAAAGACCTGAATGTATCTCCCAAATCGTTATGAATCTGGAAGTGGGTTTTCAATGGTTTTTTCTGATTCATCACGATTCGATCAAAAATAATTCATGGATTTTGTTACCTGGAATAGTGACAAAAATTATGCATACCGACTTGCTCTAGATTCGTCCTGCATTGGATGAAGGATCCTCCACCACTATGGATATGTAGCCATATAGGGAATGCTACTCAAGAGTGTTAAATACTCTCACCTTACCTTTGTTGAAGTTGGAAGTGTCATCGAGACGATCTTCTAGTCGAACGGAGATCGATGTCATGGCTCCAATATTTTGCTCAACTCCTCAAAATCACGTAGGCTTTAATTTGTTGCACAAAACTAAGCTCCTTCACACCATATGCTCTGGTACCATGTGAATGTTTGAGTAAAATCAGATATGCTTGAACTTTAAAACCTTAATTAATCAATCATTGCATATATGAATCTCATAAGACAAATCAACCACATAAATCATTCAACCAGAAGAGACAAGATATACCCTAGGAAAACCCTCCAAACACGGCGAATGAAAAACCCAACAATTCTTTGAGTATGATAGATAAATTTGTAGAGAACGGTTTGCAACACATAAGTAGTTTTCCCGATAAGAGATGTCAGCTCAACGGTAGAGAAGAGAGATCCAATACAACACTGTAATCAACGATATTGAACTTGCCATATGCCTAGCATATTAATAACCAGCCAAAACACCTAGCATGCAAAAATATATGTACCCTTCCTTTCATTATTCATTTTTAACTGAATGTTGACTGACTTAAACTGAGTCTTTTAATCTTTAACTGAATGTATGACCATAAAGTTAGGACATTAACTAAATGTCCCTGGTGCTTCACATTTTGTGCACAATTTTTATTATTAACTTTTGCATGGATATTCTTAGTTAACTGAATACTAATCACTTAGTTAACATGCTAACTTAAGTGTCATCAGTGCTTCACTCTTAGTGCCATCCATGCAAAACATTTGCATGGATCTCTATAAGTTTATTTCAATTAACCGACACATATAAGTCTTTATTAATTCAATTACCTTATTTATTATTTGTATCTTGTTTGGATCTCAAAGAGATTCCTTATTTAACTGATACATTATTTATTTACAACCAACGCTTTAACGGAACCCTTTACAATTCGAGTTCACATGAAGGCATACATAGGAAATTTGAATTCGTTCTCTCTCTATGCTTATCTCTTTGTCATTTATTATTTATTGCATGGTCCACAAGTGTATTTATTTATCCATCTTATCATATCATACTCAGAAGAATTATTCCATACTGATGATCATATATATTACCCTGGGCCATATAGTCATATGCGAAAGTAATTCACTCTAGGGGTAGTTAAGCCTTAAAGAAGACTTATAGCACTTAATGACAATGACCAGTAATACATCACATAATATAACCACTTTACCAAGTAAAGTATGTCAACTTAATAAATGAGAATATTGGTAGGACTTGATATTACTCACAAGTCTACAGTCTTGATATTACTCACAGGACTCAGCTTGATATTACTCACAATCTCATCTACATAACTGGAGGTCTATCTCATAGGGAGCCTTCTATGAGAATAATTGACTTGATACAAACCACAAGTCTACAGCCTTGATAAAAACCACAAGAATTGACAGTACGAACATCACCACCTCAATCATATGAGGATATAGATAGGACTTGATGCAAACCACAGGTATGAAGAATGACTCTAGATGATGTACAATCAACACTCTCAGCACTCAAGGCACTGAATTATTTACAATATTAGGGACTACCTCTCAATACTTTGTACTATAATGCAACATACCTCTACTGCACATTCACACCTTTATGAATGAATGAAAAAAAATCATCCCAATATTTCTCATGTCTTCCCCAAACTAGACTGGATTTTTTGTCTTTCCATTCCCTCTTTTCGTTTTTTCTTTCTTGATTCATTTATGTTCAATTAGAATTAGATTAGTTTCTTGTTTCTTTAATGTTTGTTATTATTTATTTATTTTCCTTTTAATTTCTTCTTTATATTCTCTTCTTCCTCCCCTTATGGAGTCCCACTTGTATCTTCTCCATTGCTAGGTTATTAAATATAAAGTAACATAGTCTTAAGTCTAACATAAATAATCAAACCTTATTTTTCGAGTCTTCCTACTTCTATTTGGATAATGTTTACCCTTATTACATAAAAAGAAGTGGAGACTTGGGGTGTTATACTTGTAACGAGGCAAATAATGTAATTGTTTAATGGAAGTCAATACCCTGTTCTTGCAACTTTTTTACTCAAATTTAATATTGTCATCACCCTTCTTATTTTTGTTAGTTTTGGTAGCTTGTAGGTACTTCTACATTGGGGGTGTCTAACAACGTAGAAGGGGCCAAGTTAGACTCTCTAGACAACTCTTGTAATAGTGTCTTTTGTAATTCTTAATAGTCAATGGTATTGGAGGGACCATGGTATTATGTCCCATGGTACTGGTTGTCCCATGGTACCTTAAGCATTTTACACATTGAGAAAAAAATTAAGCATGGAGAAATTAGATCCCTTTTGGTGCTTTTATTTGATTGGTCGACATGGATTTTTATTATTATTTTCATTTGGTTTTCACTTTTTATTTTATGAGCTGACATGAATTTATTATTTATTATTTTATTTTTTGTAATATACTTAATTATTTTCATTTGGTTTTAATTTTTTATTTTATGAGTCGACATGAATTGTTTTATTACTTTTTTATTTTTGGTAATGTTACATTACCTTATGTGACAACATCTCCCCCATATTGGGTTGTAGAGCACCTCGCTCCTCTCGATGCAAAGATTCTATTGAGAGTTGTATAAGTATCACAGTTGCAAGAGACAAGTTTCCTTTTATACTGAGCACTATATATCTAAATTTGAGATCACAGTTTTTCTAGGGGAGATTACTCCTCTATTTTCTATTGAATCCAGGGTTGATCTAGAGTTTGTATATCTAGCTTGCAGAGAGGATTTGGGGCATCTTCAATATGGCCTGGTTTCAATAAGCCACAAGATCTGGCTAGAGTTCTTTCAAAGGAGTTTTGGTCTGGATCAGTAGGGTTTATCTAGAGGACTGATGTAGTGTTGTTGTAAACAAATCCCGCAATAAGAAGACGACACATTTGTTGGTTTTCCCCAAGGACTGAGGTTTCCAAAATAAATCCTTGTGTATCTTGTGTGGATGCTATTTGTTTTTTATGTGCATTTATATGGTTGTTTAGACAATGTATTTTCAATTTTAAAGTCCAGTTCTGCAATATTATTATTTGCTACGTTGTAACTAAAGAAAACATTAAAGATGTTGTAAATCAAGGGTTTAAACATAAAATTTCACAATCTATGTTATAGAGGATTTTCATGTGCTAACTGAAATTGAGACTAGCCATCAACAACTGAGAGATTTTAATTCCTAAACTAGGCCAGTTCAACCCCTAGTGCCCCTTATCCTAATGCTTGGCGAAAGTTCGATTCATCCTCGAATCAGTTAGTGACCTATGGATGCTAAAGAGAGGTGACCAGGGTTGGGAGGAGCCTTTTGTGCAAGGTATATCCATTTACATCTAGGAATGTTGAGAAAAAGTATGGGACTGCAGCATCAACACAAAACCCTGGCCAGTCTTCGGGTACATTCCACTCGCATATTTATGTCAAATATTATAATCATTTTCAGTTTCAGTGGGTTTTGTAGTAGATAAAAAGTATATTAACATTTATACTATGTTTTTAATTTTGATGAATTCTTTCTCATGCAGGGATGGCACTAACAGGTGCAAATTCGGTCTCTATAAATCGGAGTCCAGGACAGACACCACAACAATATGCAGTGCCATTGGCTCTTCAACAATATGCGGCTGTAGCATCTTTTGAACAGGTTGTTTCCTGATGTATGTTTTATGGCTAATGAAGAGAGAGAGGGTAAAGAGAAGAGGCATACTTCTTCAACAATGACATATGGCCTTGAAAAAAATAATGTGTATGATGAAATCCTGTATATCTTTAAAAAAAATGATAAACCTTTGCTTTAAGTTTTGTTTCGATCTTAAATGGATGAGAAAAAGGAGAGTAAACAAAAAGTTGGGTGTTGGGTGGCACTCTGTGGGAAGGGGAGGTATTTTAGTTTACAAAATGGTAGAATAAAAAGGAAAGTGACAAGTTCGATAAAAAAAATTTGGAAACCTAAGAAATAGCGAGTGGGTCTTTTCGTTTTTAATATCCATTGAAATACTATCCTCATTTTTAATATCCACTGAAATACTATCCAGGTCTTATGGGGAACTGCCACATCATATGAAACCGTTGAATGGTCTTATCATACAGACAATGATAATCTGTGCAAAGGACTTGCAACAAACTAAACGAAAGATGGAGATTAAGCCATGTTGTACCCTACCTTTGTTTTGTGTTTGTCCTATATATCTCTTGTCATTTACATTTGACCAGCTGTTGTGTTTGTCCTATATTATCCACTCAACCGCATCCAACCAGCTCTAAAGCTCACTTTGTTGTTAGCTTTATTGATTGATAGGAAACGTTAGAAAGTTCTCCCAAAGAGCACGAAGGTGCAAGATAGGAATTTGAATTGAATTGAATTGAATGAAGCAGCTTTATAAATAATTATCTGCAATGCTTCCTTTGCACTATAGATTTATATATATCATAGCCCACCTGAGTTGCATATACCTCATTTTTCATGAATCTCGTGACAGATTTCATCTCGAGTTCACCAAGCCTTTTTTAGATTCCTCTATTAAAAAGGCAAGATAAAGCGGTTGCATATACCTCATTTTTCATGAATCTCGTGAGAGATTAAATCTCAAGTTCACAAAAACATTTTTTAGATTCCTCTTTTAAAATGGCAAGATAAAGGTTATCTATATCTATGTCACCATTGGTAGACTTCTTACAGTAGCATCTAAAAAGTTAATCCTTCAAAGGTGCTTTCAACGGATGCAAAATACAGTGAAAATGTTTTCAACAGAACTACAACTCATTTACACCTTTCTCAAGGAAAACCTTAAAATATAAAAAGATGCTTCCTCGCATTTATCGATAATTTTCCATGAATAATATGTATTAAGTCACCTGCTGGCACTATGCTAAGCAAATGCCAAGGCAACATTAACGACAATCAGGGAGCTAATCCCTTGTGCTTAAATCATTTACAATTTACATGGAGTGACAAAAATTAAGGTCTCAAAGCATACCTAATACTAACCAAAATTCATATCCAGTTGGATACTTTCAACAAACAATCTTTTTTTATTCAAACTAAATTCACTTGGATTTTATAAGTCATCAATTCTGCTCAGCCTGCATTGCAAAAAACTTAAAGAAAACAACAGTCGAATACTTCTACCAAGATATACCTTGTATACTTTCAACATACAATCTACCCGTTTAGTACAGACTAAAACTGCAGATTCACAAGCATACGAGGCACATGGAACACATAATTTTACATTATGCTCTGTAAAACTAATATACATTCAATGCATATCTTCATTTGCAATGACGAGACTAGACTTGAAAACCCATCTGAAAACATAAATGACAATTCACTCCCATGAATTTCAATTCACCAAGTTGGCAAGGAGCTTACCCACATTTCATTAGGATTAAATTTGAAGTTGCCAAACATTAACACATAACTAATTTTGATGGCAAGAATATTTATACCATTTCCAATAGCAATTACCAAACCAAACCTTGAATGCCTTCTTGTAAAATAACTCAAAAAGTTATAAATTCAATTCACAATCTCTATCTCAGCAACACATTATCCTACCAAAATTAAACGGCATTATAGCCAGAACAGCTTTTAGCCAGCCAATCTTAAGAACTTGACTGGAAAAACAAAAGCTTCATAATGTATTACTAGTCTACAAGTCCTGCAATTCACCAATAAGGAAGAGAAAATACAGCTGAGCCAATAACTGCAATTATTTATTCATCATCCTCAGCATTATTCAAAGCGTTCAACCGAGCAAT
>LPNX010867016.1:0-38668 GCA_001517045.1 Pseudotsuga menziesii
CTAACACATGTCAAACGGAAATTAACAACACTGCCCAAGAAAAAGAATAACTTAAATTAATAAAAGGGGCAGTGGAAGAAAGGGCGGTGGAGGAAGGAAGGCGGTGGGGGGGAAGGAGGTATAAGGGAGTTTTTACGGAAGAACAGGGGGAGGAAATTTTTTTACGAAGAACGGGGAGTGAAGAAATTTTACGGAAGAACAGAGAGGAAGAAGGGAGAAAATTTTGAGATTTACTCCAGGCAGATTTGTACTCTAAGTGAAGGAGGTTGTTGTCCATTTTATTGGTACGTGGGCTCGGGGGCTAGGAAACCCGTCGGTTTCCTAGGGCCAGCAAACCTGCTGGTCGGCAGGGTGGAAAATCGGAACTGGCAGTAAGGCTCTTCCAGGAGCAGGAGCAAGAGCAGGAGCAGGAGCAGAACCAGAAATAGGATTCAAGAGCGGAAGTAATTCGAGGTATTCTACTGGTAAACTATCTCTTTACTGCACAAAATTAAAATGAAAAATCTGATAAAGAAAAAGATATTTTTTTTTACTGTTAAGGATTGACTGAGTGCTCTATAGAGCACTACAAAAATTATTATATACTTGAATTGGTAGATAAACTTAGGAAGGAAACTCATTTTATACCTATTAAAACTACTTATAAGTATACTAATATTGTTGATATATTTATGAAGGAAATCTTTCACTTTCATGGAATTCCTAAGGTAATAATTTCTTATAGGGATCCTAAGTTTACTGGAAATTTCTGGAAATCATTGTTTAAAGGATTAGACACTAAATTAAAATTTAGTACTGCTTATCATCCGCAAAGAGATGGACAAATAGAAAGATTAAATCAAGTTTTAGAATATATGTTACAGATGTATGTTAGAGATCATCCAAATAAATGGCAAGAATATCTGCACTTAGTCGAGTTTGCATATAACAATCACTATCAAGCTTCAACTAAACTTATTCTTTTTGAAATACTGTATGGTAGAAAATGTAATACTCCCATTTCATGGAGTAATCTGATTGACAGATTGATGTTAGGATTTGACTTGTTAAAAGAAATGGAACTAACATTGAAACAAGTACAACGCAATCTAAAAATTGCACAGGATAGACAAAAGAGTCATGTAGATATTAAAAAAACTCAGAAATAATTCCAAGTAGGTGAGCATGTGTTTTTCAAGGTAAAACCCAGAAAAAAACTCTTCTAAGTTGGGGATTTTTGCTAAATTAGCACCCAGGTATTGTGGACCCTTTGAGATATTATCAATAGTTGGACCAGTGGCTTATCAGTTAGCTTTCCCGGCTAATCTCAAAATACATAATGTATTTCATAATTCTATATTGAAAAAGTATGTGCATGATGCTACATAATCGATTGGAATTTTCAGGTAGAACCAGAAGGATATTTTCAGGTGGAACCAGATTGTATTCTTGACAACACAGAGATTTTTCTTCGAAATCACACCATTGGGAAAGTCAAGGTGCAATGGAAGCACCTTGGTCCAGATGAATCAACCTGGGAATTGGAGAGTCATATGTGGGAGGCATGTCCAATTTTGTTCCAAGAAGACTCAGATGATGCTTAAGAAACATCAAGGACGATGTTGAACTTAAGAGGGGGTGTTTGTAACCCACCTAAAACTAAATATATATATATATGTGTGTGTGTGTGTGTGTGTGTGTGTGTGTGTGTGTGTGTGTGTGTGTGTGTGTGAATACATTAATTTAAAAGTTATTGTAAATTTTTATGTTGTTGACCAAGGATGGTCAAAGATGACTGTAATTGAATTATTTTATTATTTAATAATTAAATAGAAGAGAAAAATATCCAAAGAATATTGTTGAATAATGTTCACTGACCCACTAGGAGGAATGATCTACTGTAGAAGGTCAAAATGACAAGTGGCAGCAATAGCATTCACTTTCTAGTTGTTGCAGGAGGAAACATACCTATAATTGTGGTCATGTTCACTCGAAAGAGGAACTGATCAGGTGGCTCATTTAATTGCAAAAATGACCCAAAGACCTAGGAAAGCTTATATATTTTGTCATGTCCCCTCCCCTCTACTCAACGAATGAGAGGATGTGACTTGACTGCTCTTTCTATCTAATCCGGGGAATCTAGCCCCATGAACATAATCAAAGAGAATGCATTGGAAATAAAAATACATATACGCAAATGTATAACAAATGAAAATAAAATGAAAGAAAATAAATCCATACATTCAATATGTTCATAAAAAATATTAAAGCAAATACATTGCAAAAATTAAATACAAGAGAGCACTTATCTTATAATGAGTTTCCCTAAGAAACTAGCCATGTCACTTCAACGTTCCACCCAACCATAGGCTAGTTATGCTCATCAATCTCTCAGCACAACCACCACCCCTGATCTAGGCATGATTTCCACAAGGAAAAGGGAACAATAGGCTCACACATAGCTAAATATAAATGAAGTTTCAGCCAAGACAATCCACAGTTGGGTTTATCAGGTTGCTAAGGTAGTGGAAAGGATGAATTGCCAAGCTAGTGAGCTCAACCACAGAGCTATGGACACCTGCACAATATCTATATATCTTGGCCTCCATAATACCTACACACCCAACACAAGGAAGTATCCCCTTCACTACTACAGAGTCTCTCAGGCCATACCTTCCCTTCTAGTGCTCTTCAGGGTGTGTATAGAAGAATAGATAGCCCCTATTGATCTCTTTATGAGGTTCCTCTCTTCACTAGGTTTATCAAGCCAATTCTGGGCCTCTTCTACTCCTAGTCAATTCATAACAGAAAAAGAATGCACATAACAGCAAACACAAGTGTTGGGCATGAAGAAAAATGTCCTAGAAACCCAAAAAAGAAATGGTAGATAGGAAAATAAACCTTGGGAGAGAAAATATGATTTCAGAGAATGTTCATGGATGTTATAGGAGAAAAAATGACCTTCATACACACCTAAATTGCGATTCCCTCCTTCCCATCCACTGAGCAACACAAAAAAGCGTTTTCACCATGGAAAACTGAAGGAACAAGCAGAAAAACATGTGGGAAAATGTCCAACAAGCTCCAGCTACGTGAGGAAATGAAAAATGTGGATGATGAATGGAATGGGCACCAGTTTCTAGGTGTTTTATTGCCCCATAAGAAAAAACATGATTTTTCCAAAATGATGCCTTGCCCATACACGAATTTGACTGCCATACTCTTCTATTCCCAATGCATTAACTGCCTCAACCAACTTCTGGAAGAAATAAACTATTGGGTGCACAAGACAAAATGGGTAGTTGATATTTTATGGGTTCTCCCATTGAAATTTGGATTTACACTATTGGCTGAAGGGTTTGAATAATTACCCCCCTATTCCTTGTGAAATCATGCCCCCGTCTCTTGTTGCATTGCATAAATAGTTTTGGTTATCTTTATTAGATTACATTTTTACATGATCTCACAGTTTATATTGTGCCTAGCTAGTAGGATAACCATATGCGTCGATTTTAATTGTCGATACATAAAACGCTAAATCGATGGTGTTGCCTTGGCGTTGAGCTCCTCACCATGATTAAATAGTGATATTTAATTCATGTACAATTTTAATGCAATAGGGGTCAAAATCAGTATATTACATATGCCATCGAATGATCAGGAGGCTCACTACATTCTAAGGGATTAGAGCCTTGTGGTTTTGCTAGAAACTGGAAGGTTAGGCTCACAAGAGAAATTCGATGAGGAGAAATATAAAGTGAATTGTTGAGAGTTAAGTCTGCAAGTGATATTTCTAAGTTACAGAGTACAATGTGTAGGATTTTGCACAGCATCTTCATCTTGGTGGTTTAGTGAACATGCTCAAGGGTCCTAAAGCAAGTAATCTTGGCTTCTTTCAGGAGACGTTTGGGACAAACGTTCTTCTTTGTGTGTTTGTCCCCTTCCACAATTAACTAGTTCTAAGTGTTTTGGTATTTAACTTTAATTTCAATCTATATTTATATCTTTAGAATATATTGAGTGTTAAGTTTCCAAAACTATTATTTTCTTTCTATAATAAGTATAATATTATTTCTATTGCTTATACATTATCAGTTCATGAATGCTACTGTATAATCATGTATTCTTAGTGAAATTTGTAGGCTATCATATCTAGAACGATTTCATATTTTCTTATATAAATTTCATCTGACTATTCATCTGAATATAAACAGTGAATATCTTACATATAGAACTTGATTTTTTTTCTTTTGAAAATAGTAAAAAATCTGTAGACCCACAAATTCTCCATTTAACAATATAATTATAATCTAAAGCACATATTTCTGTTAAATAATAGATCTAGGTTCAAAAATTATAACATAATAATGCATATATATATATATAGAGAGAGAGAGAGAGAGAGAGATCGATTTTGCAAGTATTATCTAATACGGACTAAAATAATATTTTCTTTAATAAACAATCAGTATCTGTTTAACCGAAAGGCTTACAAACACTTACAAGGAGAAAAATGAACTAGGGTTTGAAATCCTAAAAACTAACACAGAAGTCGATTTAACCAATGAAATCGTAATACCAAACATTGTGTAAAAATAATAGTAGAGTTTACATTATCAAACAAATCATCATAAAGTATTACTATCTAAAATATCATTATAGGGCACAAGTTCGAAGTCGGGAAGTCTAAGAATCTCAATTATTCTACTTAATAACCAATAGTAAAAAAACTAGGTCCAAGTTATGTAAAGAATAATGTCGTAATGTATCGAGAAAAAATTATAGCAACTACATATATACAGTAATCACATAGTTCTACTCATTTAACAAATCATTCAGAATAATGTTTTAAAAACAATATGACTCTGTAACATCATTTTTTCTAAACCAAGCGATAACACATTAGTCTAAATCCAAGAAATGCTTTGACATGCTGTAATTTCTTATTGACAGGCCATAATATTTTATTTAACGGGCCATGAATCTCTTATTTAATAGGTCGTTATCTTTTATCAACCAATATATTAAACTTACATAGTAAATTGCAATGTTATAATAAAAACAAAATATATGGAAATAATAAGCAATTTACAGAACATTATTAATATATATATATATATATATATATATATATATATATATATATCGNATAAATTGTGCAGTGAGTAGAACTTAAAATAAGTATATCAATTACAATGATAGATTCGAGGCATAACTAGTTCAATCAACTGAAAAACACAGAGACTGTAAAGAATTTACAGCATCTTCTTCACATTTTAATACGACTTGATACAATTTCCACACAGGCTCATAGACTATTAATAAAATAGACATTTTAAACTTTAACATTGTGTAAAGACTTAAGGATTTCAAAATGAAAATACATCATATCTCTGCTAAAATAATAGGAGTTCACCACAAAACGAAGGGACTGAGCAAATCTATAACTGCCATCAAAAATAGAACTAAAATGGATAGTCCTTTCTAGTTTTTCACATTAGAAAGGACCGTAGGGTAAAGGCCGTAGGGTCTTACCAGATCCCGCAGTGGCAACCACCCATGACCCAAAATCCTCCAATAGTTTTGGTTATTTTACCTGCCATTCAAAAACAATATAGAGGCTAAAATGTAGCACAATCAAATTTATAGCAACTGAAATTAATTTTAAAAAAAATGTCCTTACCTTAGTCGATGACTCTGCAAGAGTTTTGATGGTAGGGCGAGACCATGTCTGAAGCAAAAAGAAGCAAAGGTAATTTCGATAATCCCAGTGTTGTTTACAGAATCGTGGAAGCCAAATACACTCATCCAAATGCTAACAGGGACAAGCAAGAATGAGAGGGCCGAGAGACCTCGGCTCTTCACACTTCTAAACATTACAAAATAACAAATCCCTTTGGTTTTTGAGCTAGGTTTTTACCTTCGATGACTAGTTGGATGCCCATAAATACCTTCACGTTATCTCTTTTAAAACCCACCAACCTCCACATTAATGTAAATCTTTATCCATTGGCCTATAGTTTTTAAACAGTTTCGTTGTTTTATAAATACATTTAAAACTCATACTAGTATACTATAACATTGCATAGTTATGTTGTAGTATCATGTTCCAATCTTTCTTTCTCATCTCCTAGCCATGTTAGGGACCCCTTAGAACCTTACCTTTGGCTTCTAGTTGTATAGGATTTTACAAGGAGAAAATCCTCCAGCAAGTTTAACATCTGCATAATCACAAGTAAAAGAAATTCTTTATATTAAATAAGCTAAGTAAGACCCTTTGTCCTCGTAACCCTTGTATTAAAGCAGGGTATGTAGGAAGAGGGCATAAACAATATGAAAATAATGACGAATCCATTTCCATGGTAAACAAGTTTAAGACTACAAATCACAACTTATGACAAACATATATAACACATAAGAACCTTGCACTATGTAAAACCTATAATCTAGTAGTGCTATGTTTTCATGAATGGTTTTGTCGTGAAGATACTGTCGAGATTGTGTTGTCGCAGATTGAATTGTTAAATTCTAGTTATGAGCTAAACCTTATAATAGTTTGTAATATAGAAGTGTTCTACATTTTCCTTATGAGCTATGTTGTTGCCTGGGATAAACCCCAAGTAATAATATGTTTTTTATTGATTTTTGGAGTTGTTACATGCATGAGTACCTCTCCACCAGTGCCAATATTCAGTGGAATGCTCCTCCTTCCATAAGGTAAGGTAATTCTGCATATTTTGTTCAGTAAAGTTTTATTTGGTCCCATTTTAAAAAATACGGATGCTGACAACATTGATAGTAAAGGACCTTCCTTCATGAATCGATTCAAATTTCATGACTCAATTCAAATTTCAACAGTTCCAATTACCTTACCTTATGGAAAAATAAATTTCATGACTCAATTCAAATTTCAAATTTACAAATTCAACATGCGAATTCCAACTCATATCCTATGGCATAGGATCTTCCATGCAAATTTAGGATGGTAGAATATATGTTGTGACAACACAACACAATTTACTAAAAACTCCATGTTAAACATGTCACCAATGTGGAGGTTTCAGGGATGTCTCACAGAAAAGAAAAGAAAAAGATAGCCATGGTAAAACACAATTAGCTGCACACACAAAGTTCTTGCAGTGTAGTCTCACAGAAAATATACACCATAGCCGTGAACACAAAATGCAGAGAAACATTCATGGAACCAGAACATAAGCAATTTTTTTGAAACAAAGTTGGAGGTAAGTATCATGTTCAAATGTTTTAATTTGAATTTTTTATTGAGAGGAATTTGAAATGACTATCCCATCTTTTTAATGAAGCGCAACTACCAATGCAGTGATCCTCTAAACAATGAAGCACGACTACCAACGTGTCATTTTAATGGATGGGGATGCCAGAAAATGACTATTGAAAAAGGTAATAGATGGATGTATCATATACATAAGGCCTCTCCACACCATATTCCATGGAGATTCATACATCTCTTACAGTGGACAGAGAAGCCTTAAATACAATTATGTGTGGTAAATAAGGGTTGCCCTAGGAAAATTGGCCATGACCCCCTATTTCAATCACAAGATCTATCAGATGTTGCATGAGCATACCACATGGATGATGGTTCCATGGATGTTGATATGGAATGGAGACGATAGCAATCACTTAACCAACATAGATGCATACACGGACCATGGCATAGTCATACCCATGATCGACTCTTTAAGATCCAATAACGAGGTTCATATCACTCATCGTAAAGTCTGAGGTAGTAGCAATGTGTTGTTTTCCATGAAGCCCTACTGACTAGGATCACTGAACACCGAGAAGCTAGTGAGAGTGGTGTACCAGGGCACGAGTGGTTCCTATTTACAAGAGGCAGTAGATTGAGCATTCCATAGGTGCAATGCCTTCCCTTTGAAGGGGGAATGGATTCCACCTAATATGCATTGGAATTGAAATTCGTCAATTAGGAAGTCTTGTCGATTGATAATTCCTCCAACATTAACATATTTATGATTATGATAAATCCCAATAACAAAAAAAGAGCAATCCCAATAACAAAAAAAATAACTCCTCTCCATTGCGATGGCCGAATATGATGGTGGCCTTCTTTCTAAAAGAGGGAATGGAAGATATATTTGAGGTGCTCTCAATATCCGCTGTGAGGGGCATAAAAGTGAAAAAAATTGAATTCTTCCCTTAGAATGAGAACCCCCTATTATGGTCATGAACGAAGAAAAAGAAGGGGGAATCTCCAAGTGTTATTTTGAATATGGTTTATGTTAAAGTTTAATAAATCAATGAAGCAGAAATGAATGAACACCAATGGGCATATTGATTCCCTTCTCATTATTAAGCAACAACATATATAGGACTACATAACAACAAAATGATGGGACAATACCATGGGTTGGAAAATACTATGGGTCACTAATCAAGATAAGGTGACCAAATACACTACTTAACTAACCTACTAATCAATGCACTATTTGTTAAATGCACAACATTAGGGGTCATTATCCATGAGGCTTGTTTTGTATCAAGTCCGAAACCTATGTTGTATTAAGTTCATAAACCTCTCCATAAGAATTGTGATGTATCATGTGAGGAACTTATGTTGTATTAAGTTAAGAGATTGTGTTGTATTAAGCTAGGTTGTTGAGGTTATGAGAGATGTATGTACTATGATCTTATGGTGTAATTAACATCATGATCTTATGTTTTATTAATACCAAGACCTTTTGTTGTATCAAGGTCAGATACTTGTGTTGTATCATGTCGGCAACTTATGTTGTATTAAGTTCAGGAGTCTTGTGTTGTATCAAGACCATATGACTTGTGTTGTATCAAGTCATGAGGATATATTATGTGATGTATGGCTATTCATGGTCACTAGGTGCTATAAGTATCCCTTAGGGATTAGCTACCCCTAGAGTGATTTAATTTAATAGATGACTATATGATTCGGGGTAATACATATGACCATAGGTTGGAAACAATTATGTTGATTAATTAAACACTCATGGACCATGCATAATTAATTAAATGATAAATGAGATGAGCACATAGATAGAGTAAGGATTCTAATTTCCCATGTCAAACCTCCAGTGAACTCGAATTGCATAGACATCAGCTAAGTCTAAGTTGTGGAAAACAAGTTTCAATTAATTAAGGAATCTATTCAATGATTCATACAAAGTGGTTGTTGTGGATGGCACTGCTTATGAAGTACTAAAGACATTCAGTTACAATCCTAACTAATGGTTAAGAAATTGGTTAATCAGTTCTCATTCAGTTCAGTTCAATTCAGTTCATTTCGGTTCAATTCAGTTCAGCTCAGTTAGAGGCAGTTAACACCATTGAATTAATGGAGGGCATATATCTTCAGTATGGGACATAATTACAAGGTGAAAAATTGGCACCAAGTTAAGGAAGGCACAATAGGTAATGTGTGTAGAGTGGACATAGTGCACACAATGTTCATAGTTCCTAAATTCATGCAACCATTCGCTACCTCTCAGTATATGACTGAATAAGCTTGTTATTAGATTTCCATGCACTTGGAAAGGATATGGAAGTATTTTTTATGATCTATATTATATAGTGCTTCTTATATATATCTTATCAATAAATATGCAAGTGTTTTAAAATCATTGTCTGCCATGATCTATCATACTCAAATGATTGTTTGCTGGGTTTTTCATCCTCCATATTTTGAGGGTTTCCCAAGGTACATCATGTGCCTTATGGATTGAATAATTTGTGTGTTGTAATTGTTTTATGAGATATACATGCAAAAGGATTTGTTTATCAAAAGTTTTAAAGTTCAATTATCTTCATATTTTCTCAAACATTGACATGGTATCAGAGAAAAGGCATGCAAGAGATTAGATTTTTGCAAACATTAGAAACCTATGCTGGAACTTGAAGCATTGAGCAAGATATTGAAGCAATGGAATCAATCTTCGTCCGACCAGAAGACCGACTTGAAGGCCAATCAAACTTCAACACATGGAATATGAGAGTGATCAAAATTATCGAAGAGCATGATCTTGATTCCTTTGTGACCATTATGATCGAATATCCTACTACAAATGCAGAAAGAACCAATTACAATAGGAATCAAGCAAATTCAAAGAGCCATATCATATATGAATCCTCTAAGGACAACATCCTGTCAATGATCACACCATTGAAGACAACAAAGGAGTGTTTTGAGACACTCATGAATCTTTGTGAGAAGAAGGACCCTACTCAAAAGAGGGATTTGAAGAAAAATTTGTGCAAAATGAAGATGGAAAGAGATGAGAGTGTAGTCTCATTCTTCAAGATGATTTCATGGGTGAAGGATCAACTTGCAAGCATCGGTGTGGCAATGGATGAGGATATCTTCTTCAAACTTCCATCAATGGGCTCCCCACCTCATGGGGGACATTTCTTGTTGCGTTTAATGGAAGAGGAGAGCATCCAAAATTCAAATGACTTTGGAATTATTGCATTCAACAATAAGTGTGCATCCAAAACAAAGTGGTGCATGCTAAGGAGGATAATCTAGCTCTCACAACTAGAACCAAGAAAGGGGGGAATCCATTCGCTCCCAAGAAGTATCTATGTGCAAAGAAGAAAGAGATCAATAAAAATTTTGACAAATAAAATATTCTATGTTTTTATTTTCAAAATTTGGGAGACTTTATATGGGATTTTCATGTGAAGAAAAGAAAAGAAGGAAGATTTCATGCTTCCACCCCCATAGAAGAAAATTCCAAAAAAGATGCACCCAAAGATAAAGAGAGAAGGAGATAGTATTACCTCATATCTTCATTGTCTGGATCTCTAATCATAGAAGAATATACATGGATGATTGATAGTGGTGCTTCAAATCAAATATCAGGATACAATGGCGCAATCTCCAGCCTAAAAGAGAAACAGTTTGCATGCATGGTAGAATTGAGAGACAATTCCACATACTCAATCTAAGGAGTTGGATCCACATCCTTCCATCTAATTTTGGGAGAATCACTACATGTGGAAGACATTATTTATGTCCCTGTATTGAATAAGAACCTATTCTTTGTTTATGTCCTTGAAGATAAAGGCTTCTGATTCATTTTCATGGGAATCAAGCATACTTGTGGCCAAAGAACTAGAACATTGATACTGCTACAATCATTGGGGTTCGATAAGGAGGAATTTAAAAAGTCCTATGAAATTATATTGCAGCCATTACACATCATACTATCAACCCATGTGAGCTATGTCATAGGATACTTGGACACCTCCACTTCAGATCACTCCCTATTTTGCAGCAAATGGTGAAAGGTATGCCTAGTTTTGAGTATGTACATGATATTGTTTGTCGAGGTTGTTCTTTAAGAAAGAATGCTAAAAATAAGTTTCCTAGAACCCATACTAGATATAAAGGCATATTAGATTTAGTACACTTAGATGTATGTGTACCCATGTCTTCCCCATCCCTCAGTGGGAATATCTACTATGTTTTATTCGTTGATGATCTCTCCTGTAAGTCCTGGATTTACTTCATGAAAGCCAAAAGTGAAACCTTCAGTAAATTCCAAGAATATAAAGACTTAGTTGAGAATCAGAAAAGTAGGCATATCTATACCCAAAGGTATGTTAATGGTGGATAATTCAAATCAAATGATTTTAATGAGTTTTTTAGTGATGTAATGATATGTAGACAATTAAAAGCTCCTTACACGCCACAACAGAATGGGGTTGCAGAGAGAAGTAACATAAATGTTTGTGAGGCTGAAAAATCCATGTTAAATGATCAGGATCTATTTTCTTATTTGTGGGAATAAGCTACTAGTACAACAATGTACATACAAAATATAATTCTACATGTAGTTCTTGATGAGGAAACACCTTAATAGGTGTGCACTGGTGAGAAACCAGACATATCACATCTTAGGATTTTTGGATTTCCTATGTATATTCACATACCAAAAGAATAGATAAACAATATGGAACCATTTGAAAAGAAGGAAAATTTTTGTTGGATATAGTGAGACCTCCAAGGAATTTAGAATATATGTACTTAGTGAGAGACATGTTGAGGTTAGTCAAGATGTGACTTTCCATGAGGAAGCATCTTCTAATCAGTCAAATGATCTTGAATGTGATCCAAAGAGAGAGGAGGCTGTGGATTCTATATCATAGGATCATGATGATGAGTCTTCCCCTTTTGATGTTCAGAGACAGAATTCAGCGGAGCATGCAGAGCTACCTGTCATTGATGAACCAATTGAACTGGTTGATGAACCTCCTTCGAAGATGAGGTCAACATGGTGTCGATATGTTTTAAGAGATGATGAGAAGAATGGAGAACCATTAGGCACTTACAGAGAGCACAAGAAACTTGATAGGTATTTAGGATATGTTGCATTGATGAGCAACATTAGTGACTCAAAGCCTTCATTATATGAAGAGGTTGCAGGGCAGCAAGTGTGGAAAGATGCTATGACAAAGGAATATCATTGTATTATGAAGAATGATGTTTGGTATATTGTTCCCAGACCTAAGAGAAAGTCATTTGTAACTTCCAGATGACTTTATAAGATAAAGCATGTTGCATATGGAAATGTGGACAAGTACAAAGCCAGGTTTGTTTCCCATGTATTTTATCAAGAAGAGGGAATTGATTATAAGGAAACTTTTTCTCCAGTGGCTAGGTATACTACCATTACATCTATTATTTCAGTTGCATTAGTATTGGGCTGAAAGCTTCACCAAATGGATGTGAAGACTTCCTTCCTCAATGGTGAGCTTGAGGAAGAGGTTTACATTGGGTATCTTGAGGGTTTTTTGATACATGGGAAGGATTCCCATGTGTGTAAGTTGAAGAAAGCTTTATATGTTTTAAAACAAGCTCCTCAAGCTTGGTATTCCAAAATAGACAGTTATCTTCAAAAAATGTGTTTCTTGAAGAGTGATGCAAATTTGAACTTGTACTTCAAATTAGTGTAGAACCAATCTCTATTACTAGTCCTATATGTGGATGATATTTTCCTCACTGGAGAGGTAATACTAATTGCAGAGTATCAGAGGGATGCTACCTCAGAGTTATAAAAAATACAAAAGACTTAGGTATTATGAAGTACTTCCTAGTCCTTGATATTTAGTAGAGGAATGATGAGATATTTATATCTAAACAGAAGTACATTCCAAACATCTTGCACAGATTTGGCATGGTAGATTGTAAATCTATAAATACTCCAATGATTCCAATTTTAGGAAACTCCATGAGACAGATACTGGATCAGATCCAATGGACCCTACATTATACTGACAGTTGATGGGATCGTTGATGTACCTGATACATTGAAGGCTAAACATTTGCTATGCAGTCACAAATATTGACTCAGTTGATGACTGATCCTAGACATAGACATTGGGTTGTAGGTAAGCATATTTTGAGATACCTCCACGATACAGTTTCTTATGGACACAAGTATACCTCCAATGGAGGAATGTTATTTCTTGGATATACTAATTATGATTGGGGTGGAAACATTTTTGATCGAAATATAGCTTATGGATATTGTTTCAGCTTGGGTTTTACTATGATTTCATGGTCTAGCAGAAAGCAGGGTTTAGTTTCCCAGATCACCACAAAGGATGAGTACATTGCTACTAGAACTGCTTATAGATAAGCAATGTGGCTGAGAAAGATACTTGGAGGATTTTTCAGTGAAAATCTAGAGTCTACAGTGATCAGGTTTGACAACTAGAGTTGTATAAAGCTTTCCAAAAATCATATGTTTCATGACAAGTCGAAATGCATAGAAATGAAGTATCGCTTCATTCGAGACATGCTCTAGAAAGGTATTGTAAAACTTCATCACATAGATACTAATGATGATATTACATATGTGATGAAAAAGCCCCTATCTATGATGAAGTTCAAACACTTCCAATGAATGCTTGGTATGGCATAGAATGTCTCCCTTGTTGAGAAGGAGTGTTAAATGTACAACATCAAGAGTCATTCTCCATGAGACTTGTGTTGTATCAAGTACATAACTTATGTTGTATTAAGTTCATCAACTTAAGTTGTATTAAGTTAAGAGCTTGTGTTGTATCAATCCGGCTTGTTGAGGTTTTGAGAGATGCGTGTACTATGATCTTATGTTGTATTAAGGTCAAGATCTTATGTTTTATTAAGATAAGGACCTTGTGTCATGTATCAAGGTCAGAGACATGTGTTGTATCAAGACTGGTCTTGTGTTGTATTAAGACCATGTGACTTTTGTTGTATCAATTCATGTGGATATACTATGTGATGTATGGCTAGTCATGGTCAACGGGTTCTATAAGTATTATTTAGGGATTAGCTACCCCTAGAGTGATTTACTTTACCATATGATTATATGACCCAGGGTAATACATATGATCATAGGTTAGAAACAATTCTTATGAATATGATATGATAAAGATGATTAATTAATTAAACAATCATAGACCATGTAGAATTAATTAAATGATAAATTAGATGAGCACATAGATAGAGTAAGGATTCAAATTAATTCCTATGCCATACTTCTAGGGAACTCGACTTGCACAAACATCAGTTATGGAAAACAAGTTTTAGTTAATTAAGGAATATATTCCTTGATTTATGCAAGTGGTTGTTGTGTATGGAAATGATTGTGAATCACTGAAGACATTCAGTTAGACTCCAAATTAATGGTCATGAAATTAGTTAATCAGTTCAATTCATTTCAATTCAATTTAGTTAGAGGCAGTTAACGCCAATGAATTAATGGAGGGTGCATATCTTCAATGTGGGAGATAATTACAAGGTGAAAACTTGGCACCAAGTCGAAGAAGGAACACTAGGTAATATATATAGAGTGCACATGATGTTCACAATACCCAAAGTCATGCAACCATTCACTACCTCTCATTGCATGACTGAATACACTTGTTATTAGAGTGATATGCAATTGTCAAGGCTATGGCAGTGTTATGCATGATCTCTATTATCTAGTGTTGCTTAGATAGAGTCTTATAAAGAAATATGCAAGTTTTGTAAACTCATTCTCTTCCATTATATATCATACTAAAAGGATTGTTTGTTGGTTTTTTCATCCTCTGTATTTGGAGGGTTTTCCTAGGGTAGATCACTTGTCTTTTGGATTGAATAATTTGTGTGTTTGAATTTATTTATCGGATCTACATGCATAGGATTTGTATATCAAAATTTTTAAAGTTAAAGTATCTTCATATTCACTCAAACATTGACACTATTTACCAATAAGATTACATTTCTTAACACACCCCCTTAATCTCAATTGGGACAATATTTGTTGCATGGTCAATCCCTAAGTGTTGTCTCTGAAACTCAAATGCATGTGTTCCCAATGTTTTGGTGAACATGTCATCCAATTTCTCCTTAGAGCCACAAAACAGTAATGTAAGATCTCCATTATTGAATAACTCACAAATGAAATGAGAGCAAGTGTCAATATGTTTGATATTTTTATGAAAGACATCATGCTTGGACAATGCTACTCCAGAACTATTGTCACAAAATATAGGAGATGGATCCTTTTCTGTGTGTCTCATATCCTTTAAAAGTATTCTTATCCAAATAGTGTGGCATGTTACTGTGGTGGATGCTACATATTCTGATTATGCAGATGAAATGAAGACAATAGGTTGTTTTTCAGATGCCCAATATATCATATTTGTACCCAAATGGAAAGCATACCTAGATGTTCTTTTCCTATCATCAACACTTCCTGAAAAATCATTGTCGGTGTACCCTATGAGAGTATTGTCTGGTGAATGAGTATACCAAAGGCTATATCCAAGTGTGCCTGCAACATATCTCATAATTCTTTTCCCAACTTTCCAGTGAGAATGTTTGGGAGAATCCATAAATATAGAAAAATACTTACAATATACATCAAATCAGGTCTAGTTGTAGTCAAATACATTAAACTATCTACCATTCTTTTATAGAGTGTAGAATTTACTATTGGTCCATCATCATTCTTTGTGAACTTGATTCCTAGAGAAATGGGGGTTTCTGTTGGTTTACATTATCCATTCTGAATATCTGCAAAATATCAGTAGAATAATTATGCTGACAAATGAAAATACCTTGATTAGTTTGAGTAACATCCAAACCAAGGAAGTACTTCTCTAGACCTATATCAACCATCTCAAATTCCTTTTTCATTATTGTCCTAAATTCTTCAAGCATCAAATTACCAGTGTAAATCATGTCATCAACATAAATACATAGAATCAACATTTTACCTTGCTAACCTGTTTCTACATACAAAGTGGGCTCATTGTTTCTTCTGTTGAACCCATTGTTGAGGAGATAAGAGTCAATCCTATTGTACCAAGCTCATGGAGCTTTTTTTACATGACACAAGGCCTTTTTCATCTTAAACACTTTGTTTTCATGACCTTTGACAGCATATCCATGTGGCTCATCTACATAGACTTCTTATTCAGAATACCATTGAGAAAGGAATATTTCACATCCATTTGATAAACAAGCCATTGATTTTGTGTTGCAGTGAAAAGTACAAGTCTAATGGTATCCATAATTTCTATAGGAAAAAAGGTTTCATCATAATCCACACCATACTACTATGCTTATCCTTTGGAAACCAACCTTTCCTTATGCTTTTCTAACTCTCCTTTTTCATTCAATTTGGTCTTATACACCCATTTGACTCCAGTATAGGTTTTGTCTACAGGGATATCAGAAAGATCCCAAGTCTGATTCTTATCAATAGCATCGATCTCTTCATTCATTGATTATACCCACTGTGCATCCTTTATTGCTTCATCAAAATTTGTGGGATGATAGGAAAACAAAGCATACTGAAGTTTCTCATCAGTAACAGGAGTTTGCTCATATAACTCCCTTAAAATTATGGCTTTATGGTTTTGAGGTGGATTGTTTGCTGGTGTTTCTTCTAGTAGTTATTCTTCCAATATTGGAAGTCTGAGAGGTAGATCTAAGAGATTTGAACTTTATTGATGCTATATTTCTTAAGGACCACTCAAGCATTTTTCTTCAAGGAATTTCACATCTCTGCTCACCACAATACTTTTGGTACAAGGATTATACAACCTGTAAGCCTTGTGTTGTTCACTATAACTAGTGAAAATACACCTCTCACTCTTCTTATTCAACCACCTTATGAGTTCATCAGGTACATGAGAAAATGCAACATAACCAAAAGCAACTCTTAAATGTCCAACACTAGTCTTAGTGCCACTCCATGCTTCCTCAGGAATCTTGTCCTCGACACTCATTGTGGGTGATTTGTTGAGTAAGTAGAATGATCATGCAATAGCTTCACCCCAATACTCATATTATAGCTTCTTGTGTGAAAACATGTTATGGGCCATGTTTATGATAGTATGCTTCTTTTGTTCAACAACTCCATTCTGTTGTGGAGTGTATATGATGGTGAACTGTCTCTGGATGCCATGGTTCTTGTAGAAATATGTAAAATCATGTGAATCATATTCACCTTTACCATATGACCTCAGCAATTTAATGAATTTGCAATACTGCTTCTCAGTCGGGGCCTTGAACTCTTTGAACCTGGAGAAGGTCTCTGATTTTTTCTTGAGGAAATAAAACCATATTTTCCTAGTAAATGATCAATACATGTCAAAAAATAAAAGCTACCTCCTATAGATTGGTTTTTCATGGGTCCACAGAGGTCTATATGAACTATCTCAATATGTTATTTGGCTTGAGATTTGGAAGTGGGGAATTTATACCTTTGATATTTACTAATGATACAATCCTCATAGGAGTTGGATTGTTCATGTATAATCGGTAACCCCTTAATCATGGACAGTTTTTCTAGAATATTGAGCCTTTAAAAAGGAACATGACCAAATATATAGTGCATTAACCAGGATTCATCTAAATTAGAAACAATATGAGTTACTAACTATGTGAGGTTGGGACTCCTAAGATTAAGTGGGAATATATTATTCTTGGTCTTTTAAAATTTAGATATGAGTCCCCTACTAGGGGGTTTATCATAAATAACATAGTATGTATCAAACAATCGAAGATCATATTTTTTCTGAAGTAATCGACCTATACTAATCAAATTGGAATTCATATGTGGTACATAGAAAACCTCATGAATAAACTTATTTTCATTCTACTTTGTAAATACAGGAATAATACCTTTTCCTTTTGTTGGAACCAAAAAGTCATCTCCTATCTTGATATTCATGACAACAAAGGAATCCAACTAGAGAAAATTGACTTGTTACATTTCATGTGATTGCTATAACTATTATCTAGTAGCCATAAATATGAGTTGTAGTGCTCTTCAGTTGCTTGATAGGAGAGGAACATAACTTCTGACAATTCATGTTCTCCTTTAGAGACATCAGCTCTACCACTATTCTAGTATGCTTGCTTCTTTCTGCATTCTCATTCATAGTGGCCATACTTCTTGTAATAGTTGCACTGAATATTATATGTATTGGTTCATCTCTTGCCTCTTCCCCTCTGACCTTGAGAGTTGTGAGAGTTCTCTAAGTTATATGAATGTTCACAATTATTACTACCATATGTATGAGGAGACACTTGACCTCTTCTTCCTCTACCTCTTCATTCTCTTCCTAGACCTCTGTTGAGGGAAGATTTAGTACTTAAAGCGTTTGTCAATGACTCTTCTTCTTGATTGAGTCGAGCTTCATGAGATAGAAGGGATTCTGTAAATTATTCTATGGTAAATTGAGATAGATAGTTTGATTCTTATATGGCATTAATGACCATAGAAAATTTCTTAGTGAGACATTAAAGAATATTTTGAACAACTACTTTATATTCTATAACCTCATCGTAGGTTTGGAATTGGGTCACAATGTCTGAAACCTGAGTAATTATCTACAATTTTAATTTCCTTCATTTTTTTACTTTCAAACTGAAGTTGAATAGTTTGCAATATTATCATTTTTACTCTGTATGTTCCCTTGTAGGAAGAAGCGAGCAAATTCCAAACTTGATGTACGTTGATATCTCCTGAGATCCATGAGAAAATGGACTCCTCAATGTAGATTTGGATTAGCCATTTGGCTGTGAGATCTCAGTCTCAGTGAGCTTCTACAACATTCTTCTAGGCATTAGACATTGCAACTGGAGAATTTTTATAAGGTTCTTTGAACTCAATTTCAACAATATCCCAACATTTGTTGAGCTGCAGAAACATCTTCATCTTGATAGACCAAAATTCATAGTTGGTACAAGTCACAACAGGTCTAGAGATCTACTTCAAGTTTGAGGTGCTTGTGTTGGTAGTAGCATCTTCATATGACTATTTACTCAATCAAACTGGATTTAGATATCTAATAGAGATCTGGTCCTTTAACTCAATGGAGAAACTTTTATAGATAGCATAGAGTGGCACAAGAGTGCGTTAGTCAAAAAATTTGTAAGGGAGAAGTCATCAATGCACTTTTCCTTCAAACAAGGTGAGTCACCGACACACTTTTCTTTCAGACAAGGTGAGCCACCGAAATATTTTTTCTTCAGACAAGGTGTATCATCGACACTCTTTTTCTTTAGACATAGTGTGTCATCGATGCACTTTTTATTCAGAGAGGGTGTGTCGCCAACACATTTTTTCTTTGGACAGGGTGTGCCAGTTGCGTCACTGACACACTTTTCCATCAAATAGGGTGTATCATTGGTCCAAAAGGGTAAAAGAAGGAAAAAAATATGTCGATGTGTTCTCATCTCGATCACAACCTCCAATAAGATAGGATCTATGTGTGTGTGTGATTTCCACTATGTGAAAAGGCTTACCCAAAACAAAAAGGAATGGATCAAACCATACGCTCTAATACCATGTTAAAATTTAGCAAATAAATGAAGCATAAATGAATGAACACCAGTGGGAATATTGATTTCCTTCTCATCATTAAGCAACAACATATATATGACTACATAAAAACAAAACCATGGGACAATACCATGGGTCAAAAAATACTATGGGTCACTAATCAAGATAAGGTGACCAAATCAACTACTCAACTAACCAACTAATTCATGCACTATTTACCGGTGAGAGTTTCTTAACATTTTCTTTATATATTTCTACCACCCAGACAGTATGAAAAGAGGTTTGGATCAGCTAAGGCATATTTCTTGTTTTGTGAGGGTGGTGGGAAGCTATTCCACAACCTTGATCATTTCCTAGCTCTAACCAACCACCCCAACAAACCCACAGTCTATATTTTGAAAATGGAAGACTGGCCTTTGTTGGAATGATATGAATATAAAATTTAAAAATATCACCACTTGAAATTGGAGCTAATAGAAGAAAAATGATTCAAAATGCACGAGTTCTTTGGGTGAAAATTACACCCGTCTATAGCTTCATTACGATCATGGTTTGATTGCACTAAGATGAGAAATTGAAGCAATCTCCAAATTGTATAGAAATAAAATAAGAACCTAAAATTCAAACTGATCAAATCAATTCAAGTGTATATTTTCGCATAGTTCAAAAATTATATGATTTGGCTCGGAATATACATATTTTTTTGGCATTATTTTGATCAAAATCTAGTAAGAATTTTAAAAAATCCAAGTTACATTTGCCAAGTTTTGAAATTGTGCGTTCCTTAAATGTTTTTGAAGGAGTTGAATCCATTTTTACATTAAAATTGTGATTAAAACGTTGTTACATTTCAATTTTGCAAAATAAAAAACTTTGAATTCCAGGGAAAAAATGGCGCCTCTTTATCTTTTCGTTCATTGTTTCCAAATCCAAACACAAGAAATTCCAGCCACATCCATAACAAACTTAGTAATTTTGTCATATGAAATTTCAGATTTAATTAACAAAAATATGTATTTTTACGTTGAAAGGGGTCAGTATTTTGGAATCTTAGGGTGGACTACCATCTATGATTTTCATCTATGGACGATGAATCTGAGTCAAGTGTACTGTCTAGATTGATTTTAGAGAAGTGGTTTGAAATTCAAAGTAAAAAATTATAAAAAATATATATATAAAATAATTTGTAGTTGATGAATGGATAACTGGTAGTTGATGCATGGATAACTCGTAACTCATGAATGGATAATCAACATTTCATTGCAAATAACTAGAAGAATGCGAGATATAAAAAAGAATATGAAAAATAATTGATGGTTGATAAATGTATAGCTCGTAATTGATCCATGATGCATAAACAATGTATAATTTTGGGTGGACCCTTAGTTCAAGCATGGAAACGGTATAATTTTGTAGTAGTTAACTTGTGGTCTATCAACGTTCACCAACCACAAATTACACGATTGTGCTAGTGAATAACATTAGCATAACAAGACATGTTAAGTGCCATATATGAGTTTTCTATGCATCATATAGATAGTTATTGGAGAGGAGTAACAAATAACCTATTCATAACACTTAAATTATTTGTACTAATGTTATTCAAAATACAAAAAAATGATATATACATATTATTGCTTATTTCAAATTTGAAAAAATAACCATACAATTAATATGAAAAGTACACTTACTCAACTTTATACAATTTATAAAAAACATAATTACTAGTACACTGAAATTCTAAAATAAAAATACTTATTATTATAATAATTATATAAAAATCACAGCCATCAATACTTTTCCTTAAATAAGAATGATAAATCAATTATAATTTACAAATAAGAGTCCTAAGTCATTAAAATACCATTATAACACTCATAAATTATCATTCCCTTTGTCACTTACAATACATCAATATGGATTCAACTTAAGTTTTATACACTTATAGTCACGTATGATATAGACCGTGCATTTGGTAGTGACATGTAAAACAAGGCAGAGGGCAATGTAATTGGCTTTGATAATTGAAATAATGTAAATATATATTGATTTTGAAGAGCTTTTAATTAATTTAAAATTTTTAAATTTTTATAATTCTTTATTATATATTTTCCTTTTTATTATGTAATATCAATTTGATTTCTAAAAATCGAAGTTCTTATTATTATTATATTTATATTGAATTAGTTAAGCTCATGTGAAATTTTCAATGTATAGTCGTCATTAGCTTGAGACTTTGTTGATTACTACCCAATTATCAAGAGACGTCCCTTTCTTTTTCATATTTAATTGTTCACTTCCTTCAAATTAATTCGAAATACATACATCCTAGTTAGGCACTTGCTATCATTTATGTTCATAATCATCATTTTAAAATACATCCATCTTTGTTAGGTACTCATTACATGTTAGAATATTGTAATTTTAGAAGATATTTTAGTTGTAGTTTTTGTATTTTTCTTTCAGGATATGTAGCTGATGTAATTGGTTATGTAAGAGTCATTGAAAGAATCAATGTACACATTCAGTTGTAAGTCGAGTCTATAGTATCCATGAGTCATTATAATAAATGATATTTTGGTGTCCTAATAGATAAGTCGGCCATGTCAGTTAGACAAGTGAGTCCAATTAGGATTTAGGTTAAGTCAAGAATCAAATATAAATAGGGAGGCACCTCCTTCATTTGTACTCACTTCACTCACGCAAGTTTGCAAGAGGGAGAAGAAGAAGTGCGCCAGAAAAAGAGAGGGGAAGTTGTCTTGGGGCTTTACATTGTTTTGGTTGAGTTCTATACTGAGCAATTTTTGTTGGGTTTTCTTCCCCATGAGGGCTTCCCAACATAAATCTTTGTGTTCTCATGTGTGATTTTAGTTGTTGTTCTTTCTATGATCCTAACATTGTAAATTCTTTTAGAATATCATCTAAGCAATTAAGAAAACTTAACATGGTATCGATCCACCCTGAAAGGAGACATTATACATCCAGGATTTATTGTTCCGAACAATTCCCTAGATAGATCAACCAGAAAAGGGGGCTCACTCAACTCACCCTAGGAGGGCGCATCATTTTGTGAAAACAGGATTGAATTATGAGAAGTTTCATTTTTGTGCTCGATGCTTCTGTCGAGAAGAACTAGGGCTTCAATTTTCTAGGGCTTTAGAAAAATAAAGATATCGTCTAGCTCTCCTTGGGAAGACACACATTTTCCACCACTCAGCCCTACAAGTGATTCCAACTGGAAAATTAGGGTTTTTCCATCAACCCCTAGGTCATTGACAAAGAAGGTCATCCATGAGCAGTATTCTCCAAGTAAGTATTTTTTCTTCTATTTCCATTTGAGGTTATGATTCTGTTAAAGATAACAAACAATACCATGTTGGATGAGAATATTGAGGGTGCTGAGAAATTCATAGTATGGAAATACCAGATCATGTTCATCCTAGAAGAGAATGACCTAGAAGGCTTCATAAAGGAGGAAGTTGTAGAACCAGAAGAAGATGAAGCTAAGGCCAAGCACAAGAAGGATATGATCAAAGCTAAAAGAATCATAGTTGACTCCATAAAAATAACTTGATCTCTCAAGTATCTTCAAGGATAACACCAAAGGAAATGCTTGATTCCCTATCCAACCTATTTGAAGGAAGAAATATCAACAGGAAGATGACTTTAAGCAAACAACTTAAAGGTGTGAAGGCTCAGAAGTCAGAAATCATGCACTCATAATTTACAAGAGTATCACAAATCAAGGAGCAATTGGAAGTTATTGGTGACATGATAGAAGATGCAAAAGTTGTAATGACCACCCTGAATGATCTTCCAAGAGATTGAGAATCTTTTATTCAAGAAAGTTGACCAAGTTATGAAAGTTATAGGCATAATATCTTCTAGAAGAAGAAAGAATAACAGTTAGAGAAGAGAAACTAAATGAAAGTGAATATCAAGCCTTGGAAATCCATACCAAAGGAAAGAACAAGAGGAAGAATTATGATCATCCTCCCAAGAAATTTCAAGGGTTCAAGAAGAATAAGAATTTCAAGAAACACTTCCCAGGTTATGAATGCTTCACTTGTCACAAGATGGGACACATCTCCATAAATTGTCCCATGAGGTTAGAACAACTCAAGAAGAAGAAGAAAAAATTCTAGGCCCATGCAACTGAATATAGTGATCAAGAAGAAGAAGAAAGAACTAAAGAAGATGAATATTCATGTGAAGAATATGTTTTAATTTCAACACTCACATGTTCAGTCTCACCTGGTAATGATAATTGGCTAGTAGATAGTGGTGCCTCCAAGCACATGACAGGTTACAAGGATTCACTCTCTTGTCTTGAACATAAGCATTCCCCACACAAAGTAATGCTTGGATATGATTACCAATATCCCATGAAAGGGATGGGAGAAGACTCTTATAAGCTGGACTCCAAAAATTCCATGATGATGAAGGATGTCATGTATGTCCTAGGACTAAAGAAGAATCTCCTTTCTATTTGAGGCTTAGATAAGAAAGGTTTTAGAGTTTCCTTTGTATATGGTGAAGTTCTCATGTGGACAAAAGAAAAAACTATAGATGATGCACTAGTGATTGGAATTGAAGAATGATGACTCTACATATTAAAGGGACATGTATGCTCATCCTTGATGACTAGAACCATAAGCCCATGTGATTTATGGCACAAAATACTTTCTCATGTACATTACAAAGCATTACTAATTGTGAGAAAGGTGGTGACATGTTTTCCATAGATTCAAGTAGACCATGGAGAAGTGTGAAAAGGATTTGGACAAGGAAAGATTACCAAGAAACCTTATCCAAGAAGTAACAATAAAAAAAAAGGATTCTAGACAATGTCCACTTAGATGTATGTGGACCAATACAAACTACTTCATTTAGAGGGTATGTTTACTATGCTTCCTTCATTGATGACTACTCCTGTAAAACTTAGATCTATTTCTTAAAGAAGAAGGATGACGTATTTGAGAAGCTTAAGGAATTTAAGGATCTTGTAGAAACCTCTCTAAAAAGAGGATCAAGACCTTAAGATCAGATAATGGAGGAGAATTCACATGAGGTGAATCCAATGAGTACTGCGAAGAAGCTTTGATTAATATGGAGCTCACCATTCCCTATAATCCACAACAAAATGGTGTGGAAAAAAGGAATAATATATCTATAATGGAAGTTATAAAAGCCATGATCCATGATCAAGATCTACCTATCTACCCGTGGGAAGAATCAACTAGAACAACAGTATATGTGTAGAATAGAATCTCCCATAATGCCCTTGGGAATAAGACTCCAAAAGAGGTGTTTACCGGAGAAAATCCCAAATTCATTCACCTAAAAATATTTGGTTGTCTTGTATACATACAAATCCTTAAGGAGAAAAGATCATAGATGGATCCTTCAGGAAAGAAGGGATTGTTTGTAGGATATAGTGAGCAATCAAATACTTATAGAATCTATATCCCAAGATATCATCAAATTGAGCTAAGAAAAGGTTTTACGATTGACGAACATATAGATTTCAGAAAATCAAAGAAATACAAGGAATTCGAAGAGGAGCAGGAAACTCCTAGAGCTACAGAAGTTTCTAAACCAGTCAAAAATGAGGAGGAAGAATAGATACATGCGTACCATGACATGACAGAACCTCAGAGACCCGAATATTTTCCTAATGAGATGATCTCATGAAAAACAAGGGCCTGATTGAGCACGAGAACTAATTGAAGAAGAAGAAAGACATGGTGTCCCAGAAGGAACCATCAGAGAAAGAAAGAAGCCAAATCCATACCCCTATTATGTGGCTCTGATGTGCAATCTCGTTGACAAAGAACATACATGCTTTGAAGAAGCAATAAAGTAGAAGGAAACGGCCACATTCCATGGTCGATGAATATGAATCCATGATAAAGAATGATGTATGGGAAGTAGTACCAAGACCAAAGAACAAGACAGTAGTATCCTCGAAATGGATCTACAAAAAAACAAATTCAGTAGACAGCGGTATAGAGAAGTACAAGGAAAGATTTGTACATCATGATTCTCTCAAAAGGAAGGAATCAACTATGAGGAGACCTTTGCACCAACAGGAAGGTACATCTCAATTAGAACCATCCTTACCTTGGCATCCAAAATGAAGTGGAAGTTACATCAGATGGATGTAGAGACAAATTTCCTAAATGGAGTAATAGAAGAAGAAGTATACATTGAACAACTGCAAGGTTTTGAGACATATATCCTAAAACTCATGTATGGAGAGTTAAGAAGGTGTTGTATGGGCTGAAGAAAGCACCCATAGTATGGTATGGAAGAATTGATGGTTCCTTGATGAGTTTGGGCCTTACCAAGAGTAAAGCAGATTCCAACCTCTACTATAATGTGGTGGATGATGGGCTTATGATATTACTACTGTATGTAGATCTTCTATTTTTGGCAGGTGAAGACGAGCCCATCAAAGAATGCAAGAAGAATCTCGTTGCAGAATTTGAAATGAAATGCCTTGGAATGATGCATTAATTTCTAGGTTTTGAAGTATGGAAATATGCATATGAGATCTTCCTAAACCAAGGGAAATATGCAGTAGAGATATTAAAGAGATTTGGGATGATGGAATGCAAGGCTATGACTACTCCAATGACAACAAATTTGAAGTTATTGAATAATGACACTTTGGAGATAGTAGATGCCACCTTATACAGATAGATTATTGGTTATCTAATATACCTAACCAATACAAGGCCCAATATATGTTTTTCTATAAACACTCTAAGTCAGTATATGGTGAATCCCAAACATGTTCACCTAGTAGGAGAAAAACATGTGATGAGGTACCTAAAGGGAACTTTAGATTATGGTGTCAGATATGCATCATATGTCGAGATACGATTACGTGGATTTACATATTTATATTGGGTAGGAAGTGCTGAAGATAGAAAGAGCACTTCAGGATTTTTTTTAGTTTGGGATCAAGGATGATCTCAAAGTTTAGCAGAAAGCAGTCCAATATTGCACTTAGCATGACAAAAGCTAAATACATTGCAGCATGTTCAACTTGTAGTGAAGTAATATGGCTTCGCAAGATGTTGGCATGATTATTTGATATAGAGGTGGATGCGACTGATATCCATTGCGATAATCAGAGTTGTATTAAGATGAAAAAAAACTTGATGCTTCATGATAAGTCGAAACATATTGAAATTAGATATCATTACATTCGGGATATGGTGCAGAAGGGAGATGTAAAGCTCAAGTATGTTCCTACAGAGGAACAAGTGGTAGATATATTGACTAAGCCTCTATCTCGTTTAGATTTTGAATACTTTCAAGACAAGCTTAGTGTAGTCCAAAAGGACCTCCCTCAAAAAAGGGAGTGAAGAAGATGTAGAAGGTTTTCTGTTGGAGTGGTGTGGTAGCTTAGTCTAGGATAGGGTATATTTGGCTAGGCTTGTTGAACCGAAAGGGTTGGTAAGTCAGACAAGGCATGTTTGATCCTAGGGGGATTAATAATCCTAGATAGGATTGTTTGTCCCAAAAGGGTTAGTAAGCTAAGCATGACTTTTATTGATGATGCAACTAGGAAAACTTGGGTTTATTGCATTAGATATAAATATGATATGTTTTCTACCTTTAAGAAGTGTAAAGCTTTGGTTGAGAATGAGAAAGTGAAAATGTTGAAATGTCTCATATGTGATCATGGAAGTGAATACTGCATCAAAGGGTTTGATAGTTATTGTTCGTACCATGGGATTCATAGAGAGAAGACAGTCCCAGGAACACTATAAGAAAATTTTGTGTCACAAAGGATGAGTAGGACAATCATGGAGCATGCAAGGTGTATGAGATTGCATGCACGGTTTCCCTTACAGTTTTTGGCTGATGTTGTGGATAATGTTACTTATTTAATAAACATAGGGCCTTTAAGTGCTTTTGATGGTGGAACTCTAGAGGAGGCATGGACAACTAAAAATGTAAACTAGTCATTTCTGCGAACTTTTGGTTGTGAAGCATTTGTCCATATTGATAAAAAAAATTGAACAAAGCTTGAGGCTAAAACCAAGAAATGCACATGTATTGGATACAGGGTTGATGGTTTTGGTTATTGCTTATGAGATTATGAAAATAAAAAAATATTTAGGAGTAGAGATGTGGCATTCAATGAAAAAGGAATGTATAAAGACAAGTTGCAAGAAAAGAATGCAGAAAAGAAAAACACAGAGTACATAGTGCTTGATGAAATCAAAGAAAATGAAGTTCCAAAGGTGACAGAAAATTGGAACAACAACAAGTACCTCAAACTCATGCAAATGTGAGAATAGCTACTAGGTTAGGTAGACCCCCTGAACAATTCTCTTCTTCAATCTATTTTTATTGATGACTGATTCTGGTGAACAAAAATGTTATGAAGACATAATGCAGGTGGAAACTAGAAAGAAGTGGGAGCAAGGCATGAATGAGGAGATGAACCCATTGGTAGGAAATCAGACATTGGATTTGGTTGGGTTTCCTGCAAGTAAAAGAGCATTACAAAATAAATGGGTTTACAAGTTGAAGGACGAAGAAGGAGGAAATAAGTGGTATAAGGATAGACTTGTGGTAAAGGGGTTTGCACAAAAGAAGTATAGATTTTAATGAAATATTTTATCGTATTGTTAAAATGATTTCAATTAAGACTATTTTAACTCTAATGACGGTAGAAGATTTGAATCTTGAACAATTAGATGTAAAAACAACCTCTCTCCATGGGGATTTGGAGGAAGAGATTTATATGCAGAAGCCGCAGGGGTATGAGGTCAAAGGGAAGGATAATTTTGGTTGCATGTTGAAAAAGAGATTGTATGGCATTAAGCAAGCTCCAAGAAAATGGTATTTGAAATGATATAACTTTATGACAAAACATGGTATAGTAGATGTTATTCTGACCACTGTGTTTATTTCAATAGGCTAGATAATGGAAGATATATTATCTTGTTTTTGTATGTGGGTGACATGCTTATTGTAGGGTATAACATGCAGGATATAAATGTGCTCAAAAGGAAACTAGCTAAATCATTTTCGATGAAGGATTTGGGTGCTATAAAGCAAATCCTTGGTATGAGAATAACAAGAGACGGAAAAAACCGCAAATTGACATTTTCTTAGGTTGAGTACATAAAAAAAGGTGTTGGAGAGGTTTAGAATGCAAAATGCAAAACCAGTTAGTACAAGTTTGGCCATCCATTTCAAACTAGGTAAGGAGATATGTCGCAAGACACAGGAGGAGATATAATACATGTCCAAGGTTCCCTATTAATCAATAGTTGGAAGCTTGATGTATGCCATGGTGTGCACAAGATCATATATTACACATGCAATGGGAGTTGTGAGAAGGTATATGAACAATTCAGGTAAAGAGCATTGGAGAGCAGTACAATGGATTCTCAGGTATTTGAGAAGTACTACTTCTCATGCATTATGTTTTTCGGAGGTTCAAACATTGTTCTACAAGGATATGTTGATGCAAATATGGAAAGTGATAAAGATAACAGGAGGAGAAGATAATAGGAGGAGCAGGGTATGTTTTTACTGTAAGTGTAACAACAGTAAGTTGGATTTCAAACCTGCAAAAGGTTGTTGCACTTTCAATAACGAAAGCATAGTATGTTGCTGCTACAGAGGCTAGTAAAGAGATGATTTGGTTGCAGATGCCCATGGAGGAATTGGGTAAGAAGTAGGAGAATAATAGATTGTACAATGACAACTAGAGTTCCTTTCATCTTGCAAAGAAATCAGTCTTCATTCTAAGACTAAACATATACAACTCAAATACCATTTCATACGATCTCTTATCGAAAATGAACTGTTGAAGTTGGAAAAGATTAACAAGCTAGAATCATGTTGCCATTTTGACAAAGGTAGTAATCAGAAAGAAACTGAGTTCTTGCTCAATTTCTGTTGGCCTTCAAGCATGAAGGTGAAGAAGAGAAATTTGTGAGGTCCAAGGTTCGGAGCATAGTCCAACAACAGTGGAGTTGTTGTGAGATCAGTCTCCAAGTAAGAGATTGTTGGTTGTGGAGCATGATCTTCCTGATTCGGATATGTTATTGTTTAGCTGTGTTTGTACCATAATTTTACTATATACTTGTCTCAATAGGGGGTGTGGGGGTACATCATCCCCTCGTGGAGGTTCTGGCGGGATTGTCCCCTCTGGCTGGGGGGAACAAGGGCCAGTGGGTCCTTGACGGAGGTTCAGTGGTAGCGCCACCAAGAAAATGGGTTTGAGGGTGAAACCCTTGAAATAAATTTTTTGGGATGTTTGTTGGCCAACAGTGTATAGAAAAATTGTATTGGGTGACTCGTGGTATTTTCCCAAGGTAATTCCCCTATAAAAGGAAAGCATTGTAATACGACTTTGTATGGTATTGTAACATTGCAAAAACGATCTATGTGATTTTGTTAAAGATACTGTGAGAGAGTGAAGGAGAGTGTAGTGAGTGTGTTGCAGGTCGTATCTCTTCATTTTACTAGATAGTATAATAATAATGGACTGACAATTTTTGTGTAGACGTAGCTCATCTTAGATAAAACCAATTTATATTGGTGTCTCTCTTATAATGTGTTTATGTGTTTAATATTTACATTTTTTGTTTTTTTACCAACCAGGAACCTATACCCTTGTACACAACTGAGCTAGAGCTGGAGTAGATCACCGAGTCCAAGTATTAGTGGTAGTGAGCCAGTCTGGGACCATCCTTAGTTTTAATGTGAGAACGATCTGTCCAGCGGCAAGTGGAACTGTCACTGCAACTGCACGAGGCATTAAAGGACGCCAACACCTCTTGCAAGAGAATACTACAGTCCCACCGCAAGAAAAGTAACCTGAGCTTCCAACAATCTACGATCATGTTTTTCTAACATAACTAACTTGAACCAGTTATCTAAAAAGTTACATAGAATACACTTTACTCTCTCACCCCTTACAAGGCTTGGATTTTGATGTTCCACGGAACGTTTTTTCTATTTCAAAACGTATTTGACACATAGTCATAAAATGAACACGTCAAGTGAGACATAGATGTTGATTGGTAAAACGTCAATCTGACGTCTAACAACTTGCATAAGCTGTCATAATTTTTAATTCATAAATTTCATAGAAGGTAAGCAATAGCATAGACCTTGGAAGTTATTGATGACATGATAGAAGATGCAGAAGTTGTAATGACCACCCTGAATGATCTTCCAAGAGATTGAGAATCTTTTATTCGAGAAAGTTGACCAAGTTATGAAAGTTATAGGCAGAATATCTTCTAGAAGAAGAAATAATAACAGTTAGAGAAGAGAAACTAAATGAAAGTGAAGATCAAGCCTTGGAAATCCATGCCAAAGGAAAGAACAAGAAGAAGAATTATGATCATCCTCCCAAGAAAGTTCAAGGGTTCAAGAAGAATACGAATTTCAATAAAGACTTCCCAGGTTATGAATTCTTCACTCGTCACAAGATGGGACATATCTCCATAAATTGTCCCATGAGGGTAGAACAACTCAAGAAGAAGAAAAAAAAATTCTAGGCCCATGCAACTGAATATACTGATCAAGAAGAAGAAGAAAGAACTAAAGAAGATGAATATTCATGTGAAGAATATGTTTTAATTTCAACACTCACATGTTCAATCTCACCTGGTAATGATACTTGGCTAGTAGATAGTGGTTCCTCCAAGCACATGACAGGTTATAAGGATTCACTCTCTTGTCTTGAACATAAGCATTCCCCACACAAAGTAATGCTTGGATATGATTACCAATATCCCATGAAAGGGATGGGAGAAGACTCTTATAAGTTGGACTCCAAAAATTCCATGATGATGAAGGATGTCATGTATGTCCTAGGACTAAAGAAGAATCTCCTTTCTATCTAAGGATTATATAATAAAGTTTTTAGAGTTTCCTTTGTTTATGGTGAAGTTCTCATGTGGACAAAAGAAAAAACTATAGATGATGCACTAGTGATTGGAATTGAAGAATGATGACTCTACATATTAAAGGGACATGTATGCTCATCCTTGATGACTAGCACCATAAGCCCATGTGATTTATGGCACAAAATACTTTCTCATATACATTACAAAGCATTACTTATTGTGAGAAAGGTGGTGACATGTTTTCCATAGATTCAAGTAGACCATGGAGAAGTGTGCAAAGGATTTGGACAAGGAAAGAATACCAAGAAACCTTATCCAAGAAGTAACAGTAAAGAAAAAAGGATTCTAGACAATGTCCACTCAGATGTATGTGGACCAATACAAACTACTTCAATTAGAGGGTATGTTTACTATGCATCCTTCATTGATGACTACTCTTGTAAAACTTGGATCTATTTCTTAAAGAAGAAGGATGACGTATTTGAGAAGCTCAAGGAATTTGAGGATATTGTAGAAACCTCTCTAAAAAGAGGATCAAGACCTTAAGATTAGATAATGGAGGAGAATTCACATGAGGTGAATCCAATGAGTACTGGGAAGAAGCTAGAATTAAGAGGGAGCTCACCATTCCCTATAATCCACAACAAAATGGCGTGGAAAAAAGGAATAATATATCTATAATGGAAGTTATAAAAGCCATGATCCATGATCAAGATCTACCTATGTACCCGTGGGAAGAAGCAACTAGAACAATAGTATATGTGCAGAATAGAATCTCCCATAGTGCCCTTGGGAATAAGACTCCAAAAGAGGTGTTTACCATAGAAAATCCCAAAGTCATTCACCTAAAAATATTTGGTTGTCTTGTATACATACACATTCTTAAGGAGAAAAGATCATAGATGGATCCTTCAGTAAAGAAGGGATTGTTTGTAGGATATAGTGAGAAATCAAATGCTTATAGAATCTATATCCCAAGATATCGTCAAATTGAGCTAGGCAAACGTGTTACGATTGACGAACATATAGATTTCAGAAAATCAAGGAAATACAAGGAATTCGAAGAGGAGCAGGAAACTCCTAGAGCTACAGAAGTTTCTAAACCAGTCAAAAATGAGGAGGAAGAATAGATACATGCGTACCATGACATGACAGAACCTTAGAGACCCGAAGATTTTCCTAATGAGATGATCTCATGCAAAATAAGGGCCTGATTGAGCATGAGAAGTAATTGAAGAAGAAGAAAGACATGGTGTCCCAGAAGGAACCATCAGAAGAAGAAAGAATCCAAAGCCATACCCCTATTATGTGGCTCTAATGTTCAATCTCGTTGACAAAGAACATACATGCTTTGAAGAAGCAATAAAGTAGAAGGAAATGGCCACATTCCATGGTCGAGGAATACGAATTCATTATAAAGAATGATGTACGGGAAGTAGTACCAAGACCAGAGAACAAGCCAGTAGTATCCTCGAAATGGATCTACAAAAAAATGAATTCAGCAAACAGCGGTATAGAGAAGTACAAGGCAAGATTTGTACATCATGGATTCTCTCAAAAGGAATCAACTATGAGGAGACCTTTGCACCAATACGAAGGTACATCTCAATTAGAACCATCCTTACCTTGGCATCCAAAATGAAGTGGAAGTTACATCAGATGGATGTAGAGACAACTTTCCTAAATGGAGTAATAGAAGAAGAAGTATACATTGAACAACTGCAAGGTTTTGAGACATATATCCGAAAAATCATGTATGGAGACTTAAGAAGGCATTGTATGGGCTGAAGAAAGCACCCATAGTATGGTATGGAAGAATTGATGGTTCCTTGATGAGTTTGGGCCTTACCAAGAGTAAAGCAGATTCCAACCTCTACTATAATGTGGAGGATGATGGGCTTATGATATTACTACTGTATGTATATCTTCTATTTTTGGCAGGTGAAGATGATCCCATCAAAGAATGCAAGAAGAATCTCGCTGCAGAATTTGAAATGAAATGCCTTGGAATGATGCATTACTTTCTAGGTTTTGAAGTATGGCAATATGCATATGAGATCTTCCTAAACCAAGGGAAATATGCAATAGAGATATTAAAGAGATTTGGGATGATGGAATGCAAGGCTATGACTACTCCAATGACAACAAATTTGAAGTTATTGAATAATAACACTTTGGAGATAGTAGATGCCACCTTATACAGATAGATTATTGGTTATCTAATATACCTAACCAATACAAGGCCCAATATATGTTTTTCTATAAACACTCCAAGTCAGTATATGGTGAATCCCAAACATATTCACCTAGTAGGAGAAAAACATGTGATGAGGTACCTAAAGGGAACTTTAGATTATGGTATCAGATATGCATCATATGGCAAGATAAGATTATGTGGATTTACATATTTATATTGGGTAGGAAGTGCTGAAGACAGAAAGAGCACTTCAATATGTTTTTTTAGTTTGGGATCAGGCATGATCTCAAAGTTTATCAGAAAGCAATCCAGTATTGCACTTAGCACAAAAAAAGCTTAATACATTGCAGCATGTTCAACTTGTAGTGAAGTAGTATGGCTTCGCAAGATGTTGGCATGATTATTTGATATAGAGGTGGATGCGACTAATATCCATTGCGATAATCAGAGTTGTATTAAGATGAAAAAAAACTCGACGCTTCATGATAAGTTGAAACATATTGAAATTAGATATCATTAGATTTGGGATATGGTGCAGAAGGGAGATGTAAAGCTCAAGTATTTTCCTATAGAGGAACAAGTGGTAGATATATTGACTAAGCCTCTGTCTCGTTTAGATTTTGAATACTTTCAAGACAAGTTTAGTGTAGTCCAAAAGGACCTCCCTTGAAAAAGGGAGTGAAGAAGATGTAGAAGGTTTTCTGTTGGAGTGGTGTGGTAGCTTAGTCTAGGATAGGGTATATTTGGCTAGGCTTATTGAACTGAAAGGGTTAGTAAGTCAAATGAGGCATGTTTGATCCTAGGGGGATTAATAATCATGGCTAGGATTGTTTGTCCCAAAAGGGTTAGTAAGCTAAGCATGACTTTTATTGATGATGCAACTAGGAAAACTTGGGTTTATTGCATTAGATATAAATATGATATGTTTTCTACCTTTAAGAAGTGTAAATCTTTGGTTGAGAATGAGAAAGTGAAAATGTTGAAATGTCTCATATGTGATCATGGAAGTGAATACTGCATCAAAGGGTTTGATAGTTATTGTTCGTACCATGGGATTCATAGAGAGAAGACAGTCCTAGGAACACCACAAGAAAATTGTGTGTCACAAAGGATGAGTAGGACAATCATGGAGCATGCAAGGTGTATGAGATTGCATGCAGGGTTTCCCTTACAGTTTTTGGCTGATGTTGTGGATAATGTTACTTATTTAATAAACATAGGACCTTCAAGTACTTTTGATGGTGGAACTCTAGAGGAGGCATGGACAACTAAAAATGTAAACTACTCATTTCTGCGAACTTTTGGTTGTGAAGCATTTGTCCATATTGATAAAAAAAATTGAACAAAGCTTGAGGCTAAAACCAAGAAATGCACATGTATTGGATACCGGGTTGATGGTTTTGGTTATTGCTTATGAGATTATGAAAATAAAAAAAATGATTAGGAGTAGAGATGTGGTATTCAATGAAAAAGGAATGTATAAAGACAAGTTGCAAGAAAAGAATGTGGAAAAGAAAAACACAAAGTAAATAGTGCTTGATGAAATCAAAGAAAATGAAGTTCCAAAGGTGACAGAAAATCGGAACAACAACAAGTACCTCAAACTCATGCAAATGTAAGAATATCTACCAGGTTAGGTAGACCCCCTGAATGATTCTCTTCTTCAATCTATTTTTATTGATGACTGATTCTGGTGAACCAAAATGTTATGAAAACACAATGCAAGTGGAAACTAGAAAGAAGTGGGAGCAAGGCATGAATAAGGAGATGAACCCATTGGTAGGAAATCAGACATTGGATTTGGTTGGGTTTCCTGCAAGTAAAAGAGCATTGCAGAATAAATGGGTTTACAAGTTGAAGGAAGAAGAAGGAGGAAATAAGTGGTATAAGGATAGAATTGTGGTAAAGGGGTTTGCACAAAATAAGTATAGATTTTAATGAAATATTTTCTCGTATTGTTAAAATGATTTCAATTAAGACTATTTTAACTCTAGTGACGGTAGAAGATTTGAATCTTGAACAATTAGATGTAAAAACAACCTTTCTCCATGGGGATTTGGAGGAAGATATTTATATGCAACAACCACAGGGGTATGAGGTCAAAGGGAAGGATAATTTTGGTTGCATGTTGAAAAAGAGCTTGTATGGCATTAAGCAAGCTCCAAGACAATGGTATTTTAAATTATATAACTTTATGACAAAACATGGTATAGTAGATGTTATTCTGGCCACTATGTTTATTTCAATAGGCTAGATAATGGAAGATATATTATCTTGTTTTTGTATGTGGGTGACATGCTTATTGTAGGGTATAACATGTAGGATATAAATGTGCTCAAAAGGAAACTAGCTAAATCATTTTCGATGAAGGATTTGGGTGCTGTAAAGAAAATCCTGGGTATGAGAATAACAAGAGACGGAAAAAACTGCAAATTGACATTTTCTTAGGTTGAGTACATAGAAAAGGTGTTGGAGAGGTTTAGAATGCAAAATGCAAAACCAGTTAGTACAAGTTTGGCCATCCATTTCAAACTAGGTATGGAGATATGTCGCAAGACACAGGAGGAGATATAATACATGTCCAAGGTTCCCTATTAATCAGTAGTTGGAAGCTTGATGTATGCCATGGTGTGCACAAGATCAAATATTACACATGCAATGGGAGTTGTGATAAGGTATATGAACAATTCAGGTAAAGAGCATTCGAGAGCAGTACAGTGGATTCTCAGGTATTTGAGAAGTACTTCTTCTCATGCATTATGTTTTGGAGGTTCAAACATTGTTCTACAAGGATATGTTGATGTAAATATGGAAAGTGATAAAGATAGCAGGAGGAGCAGGGTATGTTTTTACTGTAAGTGGAACAACAGTAAGTTGGATTTCAAACTTGCAAAAGGTTGTTGCACTTTCAACAATGAAAGCATAGTATGTTGCTGCTACAGAGGCTAGTAAAGAGATGATTTGGTTGTAGATGCTCATGGAGGAATTGGGTAAGAGGTAGGAGAATAACAGATTGTACAATGACAACTAGAGTTCCTTTCATCTTGCAAAGAAATCAGTCTTCCATTCTAAGACTAAACATATACAACTCAAATACCATTTCATACGATCTCTTATCGAAAATGAACTATTGAAGTTGTAAAAGATTAACAAGCCAGAATCATGTTGCCATGTTGACAAAGGTAGTAATCAGAAAGAAACTGAGTTCTTGCTCAGTTTCTGTTGCCCTTCAAGCATGAAGGTGAAGATGAGAAATTTGTTAGGTCCAAGGTTCGGAGCATAGTCCGACAACGGTGGAGTTGTTGTGATCAGTCTCCAAGTGAGAGATTGTTGGTTGTGGAGCATGATCTTCCTGATTAGGATATGTTATTGTTTAGCCGTGTTTCTACCATAATTTTACTATATACTTGTCTCAATAGGGGGTGTGGGGGGACATTATCCCCTCATGGAGGTTATGGGGGGATCGTCCCCTCTGGCTAGGGGGTACAAGGGCCAGTCGGTCCTCGACGGAGGTTTAGTGGTAGTGCCACCAAGAAAAGGGGTTTGAGGGTAAAACCCCTGAAAGAATTTTTTTGGGATGTTTGTTGGCCAACAGTGTATAGAACAATGGTATTGGGTGACTCGCGGTATTTTCCCAAGGTAATTCCCCTATAAAAGGAAAGCATTGTAATACAACTTTGTATGGTATTGTAACATTGTAAAAACGATCTATGTGATTTTGTTAAAGATACTGTGAGAGAGTGAAGGAGAGTGTAGTGAGTGTGTTGCAGGTCGTATCTCTTCATTTTACTAGATAGTATAATAATAATGGACTGACAATTTTTGTGTAGACGTAGCTCATCTTAGATAAAACCAAGTTGTATTGGTGTCTCTCTTATAATGTGTTTATGTGTTTAATATTTACATTTTTTGTTTTTTTACCAACCAGGAACTTGTACCCTTGTACACAACTGACCTGAGCTTCCAACGATCTACGATCATGTTTTTCTAACATAACTAACTTGAACCAGTTATCTAAAAAGTTACATAGAATACACTTTACTCTCTCACCCCTTACAAGGCCTGGATTTTGACGTTCCACAGAAAGTTTTTTCTATTTCAAAACGTATTTAACACATAGTCATAAAATAAACACGTCAAGTGAGACGGGCATGTTGATTGGTAAAACGTCAATCTGACGTCTAACAACTTGCATAAGCTGTCATAATTTTTAATTCATATATTTCATAGAAGGTAAGCAATAGCATAGACCTTGTATGATGGAGACAACCACTCACAAGAAGCCGAAGTTGTAATGTGTAAGCTCTCTCCAAAGTGCCACGTTCTAAATCAGATGCAGTGTACCAAGAATGTATAGTAAATGTAGCAGATCTATGCTCATCCATTATATAATATTTTTTTGGTATTCTATATATTTTATTATTTTTATAGGTATTGTTTAAAAATATTACTATTTTTTAAGAAAATAAAAAATTGTAATAATAAAATAGTAAAAATAATGTAAAATAACAAACACTGGAACAACAGCCGCACGGGTGTGGCTCAATGGCGGTTCCGTTGTAATGAAGTTGTTTGTCAATTGGAGGTCACTAGATCAATCCCACCCGGGTTTACCTGTGTCCCATGTCTTGCGGCGGGTGTGGACACCTAGGGTTATAGTGGTAGCGGGGATGGATCCCTGGACCCCGTGTCACGCGAGTACTAGCCCGGCCCCAGTTGCCGATTCC
>LPNX010867016.1:38768-92075 GCA_001517045.1 Pseudotsuga menziesii
GGCCTGGTTGGAAGGTAGATCTCACATGCTCTTAGTAGGTCGAGCGTAATAACTATATATATTTTCATATACCTTCTAATCATGATTGAAAATCCTAATTGAGACATTATGGGCCAAGAAACTTGACTATTTACTAGGAATTATTCTTGAAGGAAAAATTATATTATGTGTCGTGTCATATGAACCGCCCCATAATAGAGCGCGGGTCCTAACCCTACGTTTGATAGGGTTTGTTGGGAGTGCTCTATCGGCGCCACTTCCAGTGGCACGCCCATTACCATTCAATCGACATTTACGATTTTAAATGTTGTTGGCAGAACGGGACAATTTGTTAGTTTCGACGTCGACAAATATCTAATACACGCGTAAACGCATGATGAACCGTTCAATCTCTCGCTTCAGGTGGCCATTTCAGCGCCAGAACTTTATAGGTGAACCAGCTGGTTAAATACTGGATGAATGTGGGAGGGTTTGGGGATCTCTGCAGCTCTTTTCTCTGTGTAGGACATATAGCGTAGATTGATTTTGTTTTATTTTCTTTGTGATGTGGAATCAAAGAAGGCTCCTGCAACAAATCCATTTATAACCAACGAACGACCGGCCTTGAAGCTATCGAGAGATATTCTGTATTGTGTTCATGGCGTTGAGAAATATATCAAGTCCTGCCCGTCTGAATAATGAGGGTCCGGGCGCTTTCCATATTAGATCTCTCTGCGTCTCTGGATCGTTGGGTGGCGGCCAAGCAAAGGGAGCAGCTCGCCGTTCGTTGAAGTCGAATCCGGTAAAGAGCCCTCTCGCACCACCGACGGTTGAAGATTTAGGGTACGTTGTAGGGAAGTCGGGGAGCGTGGTGTTAGATCAGCTTGAAAGAATTTATAGACAGGGGTTGCTCAACTCTAATGCCCACAATCACCATCTGTTGCTCCCCATGGAACCACGCAGAGAGGGACCGTGGTTCGAGGGGAAGCCGGTGAGAGTGGCTTACCAGGGCTTGCGTGGCTCCTATTGCCAAGAAGCGGCGGTTCGAGCCTTCCAGAGGTGTGACGCCCTTCCCTGCGAAGGCGGAATGGAGTCGGCATTCATGGCTCTCGAGTCCGACGCCGCCGACCGGGCAATCCTGCCGGTTGAGAACTCGCTGGACGGAGTGATCGAGAGGAACTACGATTTGATGTTACGCCATCCCGACCTTCATGTCGTGGGCGAGCTACTGTTGCCCATAAATCATTGCTTGCTAGCTGTGAGAGGGGCGGCCAAGAGGCGTACTTTGAAGACAGTGGTGAGCCACCCGCAGGCACTTGATCATTGCCAGCAGCGCCTTGCGGAGCTTGGCTTGCAGGTGGAGGTAGTGGACAACGCTGCCAGTGTGGCTCGTTTCATAGCGGAGAACCGCATAGACGACACGGCCGTCATTGGTAGTGAGATTGCCGGGCGGGAATATGGTCTTGAAGTGGTAGAAGAAGAGATACAGGACGACTCGTCGAATACCACCAAATTTTTCATTCTCGACAGAAAGAACAGCAAATCCCCTGCAGTCCTCGGGTCGAAGACAACGGTGGCCTTCTCGCTGAAAGAAGGAACGGCGGGTCTCTTCAAGGCGCTATCGATATTCGCTCGGAGGGATATAAAACTGACAAAGATCGAGTCCCGTCCTCAGCGCGAGAACCCACTGCGGGTGGTCATGAACGAAGCGAGTGACAGTAATTCCTGCAAGTGTTATTTTGAGTACGTTTTCTTCGTAGATTTGGAAGCGCCCGTAGGCGACGTACAAATAGCTCTGGATTGTCTACGAAAGATTGCCAGTTTTGTGAGGGTGATCGGAAGGTATTCTGCGATGTCCATCGTCTCGTAGATGCATGTCAACGATCAAACAAACTGTATCGTCTCGCTCTCGCTCTGTGTTTGTTTGTGTGGGAGCGAACATTGTACAAATGTATTGTTGGCCTTATAGTCTAAATAGACGGAGTAAGCTATCTACCCGACAATTTGTCGATGCCGTAGATTGATAGCTTACTTTGTTACACGGAAACTAGCTTTTTATGGCACATCAATTTTACAACAAACTATTCGTTTTCATGACACATCAATTCTACAACAAACTACTATTACACTCTGGTATTAGGTAATAATGAACAAACTATTCGTTTTCATGACACATCAATTCTACAACAAACTACTCTGACACTGATTTACAAAATCAAATTAAATCTAAACCAATCTAAACCTAATTCACTAAAAATTTAGATTCTAAAACATTCAAGCATGAACTATACCTCACCTTTCGATGCTTGACTGTAACATGCAATGAAAAACATAACTCTTCTGCCATTTTTTACATGCAATGTTTTCTACATGCAATGGAAAACATAACTCTTCTGCCATTTTTTCAAGTAGAGAATAACTCCATGCTCCTGCTACAATTATCACAACTTTATTACCATATAATACAGCCTCGGAGGTCTGCACTCCTTCAATGTCACCTCACCCTTCTGGTTTGATGTGAAGAACAGAATATTTAAAATGTTAAATTGCAAAAGATGAGTGTGAGAGTTACTGTGTAAAAATGCTTTCCATTACTCGATTTATATTTTCATTTCAGAGAATTTTTTTTATTAACCAAGTCTAAAAAAGAGGCGGGTATCTAGAAGAGCAGGTCTAACTGAAGAGCTATGGTATGGAAAGCTTTTCTAGGAAGGCAGTAGTTCCAAAGGCAGTTCCGAGGATCTCCTTAGCTAGATGCCCTTTTCTTTTTCACATAATATCTAATTAAATATCGGTACAGCAACAGTTATCAGACGAACAGAGATCCCTATCCTTGGGTCATAAGAGTTTTCGGGTCAAAGAAGAAGAACATAACTATAAAAGAGTAGATTAGCCCACCCAACCTGCCATAGAATAGTAGGGGACCTTATCAATGAAAATGTTGAAATGACTTGGTTCAGACCAAAATTTATAGTAGTTTGTTGTAGAATTGATCTGCCATAAAAAGGTCGAGAATAAGCAGAATTTAGTCTTTCTTAGTCTTACCTAAGAGTAAGAGTAACGAAAAGGTGACTACGTGTGGTGGGCTCAGTGCAAATGGTCGGATAGATACCTTACTCCTAAATGGACAAGCAAAGCCGATGTTACATTCAAATTCAAAGTCCAATGTCAAAAGTGTTCAGAATTTCAAATTCCAATGTTAAAGTGTTTATTAACATTCAAATTCAAAGTCCAATGTCAAAAGTGTTCAGAATTTCAAATTCCAATGATAAACAGTTTATTTACAAAATGTTAAGTAAGATTGTAATAAAAGTTCTTAGTATTGAAAGTTACAAAATAATTTACTAAAGAGTACAAATTCTAATGTGAAAGTGTTCAGTTAGTTAGGTTATGACTTTGAAGATAGACATGCAAATAATTCCTCCGAGTCATGTGACATTTGAGAGACACAAGTTGTCATTTTAGGCTACTTATTTTTTTGTTGGGCGTGTTTCATGACCAATTTGGTAACACGTGTGCTATTCAAGGGGCTAATGCCAAAGTTGGGAGCAACGGTTTGATTGGGACCCATTTCTCATTCAATATTACATTTTTTCGTCTATTTAATCTAAAGGAAAGGTATTGTTACCCCGGTTTAAGTAATCGGTAAGCACATATGGGTAAGCGAAACCCAAATGTCAAGTAATGGACATAGTAGGTTGGTTTCCAATCTAAGATAAAAATAACATGCATACTTATATTACCATCATATTTTACTAAAAGCAAACTAAACATTTTTTATATAGATATTCCATAACAAAACTTATGGATTTGAAATCAAATTTGAATTAATATTAGCAGCCTAATATTATCCCTTGATAAGTTGTTTTTGGAAAACTAAAATAAAATTGGCGTTTTAGGGAAAAAAACCCCTTAAAATTAGTCTTGAGTTTATCTTGTATTAGAAGAAAAACCTTATTCAAATATGAAAAAAATAATGATCCCAAAAACAAAATCTACCTTAGAAATTTGCAAACAGTTTGAAATTAAATGCATAAAATAGTAACCACCCTTTAATGGCATGCATTAGCATTGCTTTATGAGAGAGTATGTTACAATGATTCATCATTCCCAACGATGAAAGAATTATCTACTACAAAGTTTCATCATTCTCAGTCATGAAAGCAATCGTATGAATTTTTTGTTATGCTTCTATTGAACATGAAACCTTTTACATATGGATATGGATTCAAATGGAGGCTTGTCCAAACGATGACGTCATTTAATGCTTTCAAGGGTTTGTTGTATGCTACCTTAAAATTTTTTTTTTTCTTTGAGTTGGTAAGAAATATAGCTGACATGTTATATACAAATGTTTGAAGCCCAAGGGTAAGCAGATTCCTTCCTTCCAGGTTTATAATCAAAATTTTGAACTCTTAAGGGCCTGCAAAATGTCCTTAGATTCAACCAATTAAGGAAGATAGGAGAGTTGTTCATAGAGATTTATTTCCCTTGGTGTTTCTTCAATGGAGACAACCTGGGCCCAAAGGGATTCAATGGTGTTCGTGTTGTCTTGTATTTTTTAATGATTATTCCATTTGTCTCAAAGTAGGGTTAGGTCACGGATCTAACAAATATGTAGACATGAAGACTCTTCTTCTATTGTTTAGAGTGGCCCGAAACAGAGGAATTAGGAATCTACAGGTCTATGAGGACTCTTCCTTGGTTATCAAGTGGATGAAGGATGAACTTTAGAATTTCAAGGAATGACTAGTATAACAAGGAATTTCAATAACAATCTAATGAAGGCATTTTTAGTGAAGCATAATCAGTGGTTGATGTTAACAAATAATCACTTTCAAGACATCAACGACAAGAAAAAAAGTGTCAAATACTAATACATAGAATGTGACCATGGAAATTTCCTCAAAGAATATATTGACATGAAAATTAATTATTTTTCATGATAGGTTGTACAATAGGAAGAATACAATACAAGTATAACACTTTATAGTTAAGTATCATGAACACCTAACAATTAGGTTTTATGAAGCTGCAACTAATCCAAGTTGTAAGTATTATAAAAATTGCATATGAAGGTTCCGAATGAGAGTTTTAGAGGATTTCTAAGGATTTATCATCACCAACATCCATAATCTAGCCACAATGAGTTAAATGACTTTTAGATAGGTCATGAACAGGCATAAAGTTATGGTTAATGTAGGACATTTTGCCCAAATATTTCATAAAAAAACACTAGTACATGTCAAAAGAGGCCCTATCAAGGATGGTGCCATGTCTCACTAGAATGTTATAAGACAACTCATTAAGTTTATCAAAATCTAAAAGGGACAAAACAAGAGCATTCAAAAGCTACATTAAGAGAAATGGATAATGAGAAGTTCCTCTACCATTCAAGCTATGAAAGTGATGTTCAAACGTCTCACTTGGAATAACCATAGAAAGAGTTAGAGATGCTTGGAAGCCATTATTTAATTTGCATGCCCTGAGTATCACGCACTTTGTCATCACATCCACACTAATAAATATTGTACATTGCAAGGTAAACATTGTATGAATCATTTTGAAATGTAATTGTTTCGCTTGTGGAAGCCTTAAAATAAGTAATAACCTTTGAAATCGAAATTTGATGTTTTCATATGTGCAGATAAATCATATTGCCAAGCCATGTTAATTAAATATGTTTTTGTCCCAAGCTATTGGTACAACAAAGTTAGCCATACAAATAGAAAACCCAGATTTAAATTTTCCAATATTAAAAGCAAAAAACAATGGCAAATGATGGCTCTAATAGAAAACCCATAATGGATAGAATCTTAGCAGTGCAATACCAAGTTGCCTCCTTGGTGACATGATAGAGGCAATATTATAAAATCAGCTCAAAGGTGTAGCTACCTTAAACCAGCAACAACAAGATTATAAACCATAATATAGGAGCTGCCAAAAAGTGCCATTACAAACGTGTACAAACTAAGAAGATAGAAAAGCATATAGAACAACAAAAGGGACAACATAGGATTTGATAATGACATAATTTCCAAAGATAGTACAAAAGGGTCAACATATAGTGCAAGTTATGCTCAATGGTTATTTATCAAGATTCAAACTCTTTATGTGATGTGAATAGTTGTAGAGGGGGCCACTTACCTCCTAAATGTTATCATGTAATTATATAGTTTAAAGGATAAATAGATATTAACAAATGAGTAGTTGGAGTGGATACAACCGCTCCAACCTATCTCATAATGTATAAATAATTCCAAAGATAATACAACAGCGGATTGGATGTCCCTTCCCAATACATGTGTTTGATGGCTATGTCTGAGCGTGTAAAGTATGCTTAAATGATGTGAAAGCCTAGCTTTCAACATTGGCGTCGTTTCTTCCTCCTTCCGGTCTGGGTGACAACAGCAACGGATGGAAATGGTCGAACTGAAGATGTCGTGAAGATTAAAAGAATGGAGATGATTGAACATATGCAAAATCTATATTTGAAAGCCTGCAAGATCGCTCACATGCTCTGCTCGGGTCGAGGATGTTGCTACCACACAAAAGGAAAGATATCCTTGGAGACGCAAAGAATACCTGCAAAATGCTCTTACAATGAAATTTATGTCGACTATCTTTGAATCCGTTTATTCCAATTGATTGTGGATGCTGGAAATGCTCGGTTTCCTATCATCAAGAATACTGAACGTTGGACATGCTCGTGTGCTTCCAGAGAAAGACTGGACGCCAAGAAAATCCTGCAAGAAGCAAAAACTGATCGATAGAGGCTCGACTTAAACCAAAGAAGATAAAACCTATCAAAAGACTTATTCCGTCGAGTCTGCGTCGAGGAGCTCTGGCACTAGAATTTTTTTCATCAACCTATGGATGTAACACCTGCGGAGATGTTTAAGTTGCCTTCTCAAGCCCAGTCGCCAACAAACTGCATCTACAGTCAGCATATCGTTCGACTACTTGGTTGAGTATGGATGCTGCATAAAGATTGAGGAAGCATGATGTTTCCACACAGTGCACTGCTGGATTGTGCAAAGCAACAAAGTGGTCGCATATTTGTTTTTGTATGATATAGAACTTTCGTTGGTCGAATGAAATTGAGTCAAGGAGCGGCCTGAGAGAAACAAAATTTCGATGGATGATGCTCCTCTACCGCCCAGCAGCGCGCTGGCAGAGGATCACACTCTTGTAAATAATATCAGGAGAGCTACTCCACTACCCAAACGACGTCGTTCCTCCTTGACAGCTTCTGCACAGAGGCCACAAACCCTACGAGCTTTGAGTATGTTAAATGAAAAAATACCAGCACATGAATGCTGCACTAGCTCTTTCCATCTCTCACAACTGAAGCCCATGTTGCCACAAAACTATAATAAGTGTGCATGGCTAAGTGCACCAAATTGTCATCAAATCCAATTTTGATGGTTGTTGCACCACTATGACATTAAATTTGGAAGAGACGAGGGACTTTATAATGCAGCCGAGGAGGAATACAAGGAGGAAGAAGAGAATCTGGAGGATGATGCGATCAAAATTGAGCCATTCAATTTGAAACAAGAAAGAGAAGAGGGTTATTTCGATTCAGAAGGGAACTATGTAGAGTATGGAAATGACAATGAAATTAAGGATGCCTGGCTTGATAGTGTGGAGGTGGGCACTCGTTTTGCAGGGGATCACTTGAAACAATCTATTGAAGTAAGTGAAGATGATGATGATCTTTCACCTGAATAAATTAGTAAAATCAAGAGGCGTATAGCCAATGTACTTCAACCTGGAGAAACGGTTTTGCAAGCTGTACGGAGGATGAAGGGAGCATCGAATGGTAGCAACAAGCATGAGAAAATTCCACTAGAAACAAAAGCCATCTTTGATCAGCTCATAGATGATTCCATGAAACTGATGGATGGTGGTGATTTCAATGTATATCACGATAAAAAGGCTACATTTGAGTGAGAAGCTGAGCGATATGAAGCAGTGGCTCGTGCAAAGGGTGGGATATTGGCATTTTCGTCTCGGCATGTATATTAATCATTCAGCCTGTAGATCCTCGATGAACGAATAGAAAAAAATGATCACCGAATGGTAACATCAGTATACACTTAATAAATTTTAAGTTTGCATAAGTTCATGGTACGGTAATTGCAATGTGATTATTATTTTTCTGGACTACACGAAGTTGAGTTTAATTAGTGCTCTTTATCGACCAAATTTCTGTGCATTTGCTTTAGTAATGATGATTATAACATCTGTGTCAACTATACATCGCAAGTTACAATGACCAACAGTTCTGTCAGTGGTCTCGATATCTGGTCGATGAGTTCATTATAAGACAAGTTATATTTTGGTCGGTGCATCACAAATGAATGACAAGAAAAATCCTGAAACCGATTATGTACCATTGAAGAGAAGCAGTCTTGGTATACAATTGCTCTACCATTGAAGTCTGTCCATCGACCTACATCAACTACTTGGAAATTTCCGCCTCAAATCATGTGGGTAAAAGCCTTTTCAACTAGGTTTGAAGTCTTCGTTTGCTTTTCAATGATTAATTTAGTCGATGGTTGTATAGTGGTCATCAAGTTTGGTCGATTTGGCCAAAGATTCATGTTTACAAAGTAAAAACATATATTCGATGATAAAGTGGTTGAGTTAGTCAGTAATCAAATGTAGACGAGTCATCATATTATGGTCAATATATTAGTATTATTGTGGTCTAGTATTATGGTCAAGGTTGTCAAATTTTATTTTGTAAGTTATTGTGTTAGAGGGGGTTAAACGTGAGTCTCAATAGAGGCAGGCGATCCCCTCCACTTCATGTAAAGTTGGTCTCTTGCAAATCATTATAAGTTGAATGATCGTTCAATAAATGTTTTGTGTTTATCAATTCGAGGAGGTTAAACGTGAGTCTTTCTTAAAGGCATGAGATCTCCTCACTTCAGTAATAAAGTCAGTTTTTGGTCGACTATTATAAGAGAAGTATGAGTCATTCCAAAGTAGTCGATCACGACCAAGACCATGCACATGAGTAGGAAACATACAATTTTGCAGGAAATTCAAACTCTCACGACAGAAGAAGATGGCAACGATGGCATTCAAGCAAATATCATTCACCTACACAGCAAAGCGCTTGAATGAGACATGATGACAATGTACCCCTCATTATCAAAATGTTGAAACTGTTCCTAGGTTATGACCTCGGAAAGCCAGAAGACAGAGAAATGACATAGAAAGTCGAAGAGCCAAAAGGCCCCACATGCCTCAACCGATGGAGATGCCGGTCAAATGAGCCAGGGTAAGGCTTTAAACCAAAAGACCTCGTTGTGAAAGAAGATGGTTTCTTTTCGTTGTGAGAGGATGAGACTTCGATGGACTACTGTCAGATTGAAGACGGAGCCTGAAGAGTAACCAGTCACAGTAGAGCCTTGTACACATGTGTTTTCCTATCGAGCTGGAAGCTGTTACGGTTGAGTTACCTATGCAGACCGGTATGCATGGTTGATGCATAGTGAGGACTACTCAGCAGTAGCAAAGACCCAGGATATTGATTCATATTTCTTTGTTCTCTTTGGGACAAAGAAACATTTTGTTTGTGGGGGATATGTAGAGAGGGCCACTTACCTCCTAAATGTCATCATGTAATTATATAGTTTAAAGGATAAAGAGATATTAACCAATGAGTAATTGGAGCGGGTACAACCTCTCCAACCTATCTCATAATGTATAAATAATTACCAAAGATAATACAACAGTGGATTGGACGTCCCTTCCCAATACTTGTGTTTGATGGCTGTGTATGAGCGTGTAAAGTATGCTTGAATGATGTGAAAGCCTAGCTTTCAACAATAGTTGAGGAAAAATAAAATTTAGTAGAGACCAAAGTTCTGCAAAAGTATAGAATTCAAGAAAAGTTTCCGATATTCATTTGATCCAACATAAAATCTACTCCGTGAAGAGCTCATTCGATTGTAAAGGAATAAAGATATCTCACGGACAATGTTACAACGTATGCACAATAAATAAAATATTAAGCCCTTTTCAATGAAACTAAACTTAAAATATCTTGCTTTTATTAAGCTATTTTCAATTAAACTAAATCTAAAACATCTTGCTTTTATTGGAAGCAACTTTTTTGGAATAAAAATATATAATATTTGTTTTTAACTTTGAAATGTTAGTTTTTGGGGTGGATTTCTTTTTATAATTCAATTTTCATAAGGCTATCTTAATTAATGAATTTTTTTTAGTAATTTTTATTTTATTTATTTATTTATTATAAAGTAATATTACAATGATTAAATTATAAGATCTATGGTGGTTTTATTTTATTAGCAAATATATTATTCTTTTGTGATGTAGGTTATAGTTTCCAAGTCAATTTTACCCACTTTATTTGACCTCCCTCCCACAGTGTGGAGTGTAGAGCACTTCACTACTCTTTGCGCAAAGAATAATGTATTATATTTTATTTAACAAGTAATTTTGTTTTGTAGGTGCAAAATGAATTATAGGAAAAAGGTTACTCAATCAAATCCCCAAGAGTATGTTTTTCCTTTATAGACTTAATAATTCAAAACACAAAGAGAAGAACCTACCTTTGGTGCTAATTACCAACAAGCCCCTCTCATTAATGATTGCATACGAAGTCTATGTAATTTAATCGAGACATCAATTTCAATTTTACCATTAGAATTTATGTACATAGATTGCAAAGAAAATACATTTTTTCATTGTTACATGGTTTTGATTTAAGTTACTACAAACAATTTCTTCAGAGTTAAGAGTTATTCCCAAACATTACAGTTTAGCAAATTGAAAATTAGTACAAACAACTTCCACAGATTTAAGAGTTATTCTCGAGCATTACACTTTAGCGAATTGAAAATTATTATAAATATTTTAAAGTAATGTAATGAGTAGAATTTTCAAAAAATTATCCATTATGGTTAGTGTTTATATGTTTGCTTGAAAAGACTTTGCTGGAATCGACAACCAATGAACTAAAATAGGACAACATGGTTCATGGTTTTCTACAATTGTTTATTTCAACAATTAGTTCAATACGATGCACCAATTAGATGTATTTGTTTTTTCTCTAATTGTGATCGGAGGTAGACATTAAGTTATGGTTTTTAAGTCTCTTGGGTTGTTTCTAAATATTCTTGTTTGAGCAATAAGATGTCGATAGCTTTGCTTATGTAAATATTTACCAGATAAAGAGTTTAACCATATTTCCTTGATATGAGTTTTACCACCTAATGTATTTTTTTGTACATTATATGTTTAAAATAATCTTTTGCGTAAGGATTATTAAATCTCTGTTAAAGTATTGAATGATCATGGTTTATAAATTGTAAAAATGATAAATAAGTATGTATATTATATAATTACTATAAACAATGCATTTATACTATTTGGTACCATAAATACATGTCCTTACCAAAACACTTCAATATATTGATTAGTCAGTAAAATTTTAAGATACATATCATAGACATTATAAATTACAAAATAAATTATATATATATATATATATATATATATATATATATATATATATAATTTCTTCTCAAAGAGTCCTTAATACATGGTTTAGGGAATCCCTAAATACATTTACTAATAATAGATATTAAAACAGAAAATATAAAATCACTACTATATCAACATCTTAATTCAATGTTCATATTCATATGTACATAGCACCAAAATATGAAGTGGAGTTGTGAAAAAGATAATAGCTACCATCATGCTTCCCTTCATTTCAATAGTGCCAAGGTTTAAGAGGAAAATATGATATGTTATTATTTGATCCCAAATTTACTTCATTAATCGTGAGAAAAATGATGACATCATACAGAATAGAATAGAATATTTTATTTAATTGTTGAGAGCTTTGAAAGATAAGGCCACAATAAAATTTATGAAACAAAGTAAATGGTTGCAATAAAGTTTATAAAAGTTGCAACAAAGTTTGCAAAAGATCTGCAACTCAACTAACATTTACCTTAACAGCTATGATCACAACTATGTCACTTACCTTAACAGGTATGAATAATAGCTATGTAAATTATTCAGCTCTTCTTGAGTGCTTCAAGACTTGACCCTACAAGGATTATAGCATAACATTACATGTAAAACATTTTTAACTTCTCCTTTCTTGTAATGCAAGAAAATACATCCTTTTTCATTTATATTTTTCCATATCCCTATTTCCATGGCTAGTTTGAAATGACACATTATGTTATTTATGCATGGAAATTTTCTTTTGCAAGCATTGATGTTTTCTACGAGTAATCATTAAGATGAATTTCGATTTTGGTCAAGCTCTTTCACACCTAATGTGGTATCATCATGTATTGCACCATGGTTGAACATAAGTTTAACCCTAGGAAGTATTCCATTCTCTCATATGTATTCAAGTTGCTTATGAGATAAGAGGTTAGTATAACTTTTAAGTTGTATGCATAGTAAATAGAGTAGGGAATGTTATGGGTCACTCTAATATGGGTACTTAGACATTAGTTGGTTAGCACAAGGTAGTCAACAAGTACGGTTAATAATTATCAAAATAAAAAGGCTTTAAATTTCAATTTGTTTATATATATATATATATTATTTGACATAAAATTTAAAACTTGAAAACAATTTTTTTTAAGTATTTAATTAACATTGATATAAAGACTTCTCTTAATGAGAAATATATTATTTTAAATACATTGTTTTATTATAATGTATTTCAATTTTAAATTTAAATTGTTAATATATCATATTAAATATAAATTATTATTTAACATAAAATTTTAAAAGTCATTTGAAAAATTATAATTATTTTAATGTAAATTTTAATATATTTAGTATATAATTTAAATATATTTTTTCTAGAATTTTTTCTAAAAATCTAAATCTAAATTACTAATATATTGTATTAAATATAAAAATTTATTTAACATAATAAAAATAATATTTAAAATATATTTCATTAATATAAATTCTAAAACTTAATATCTTAATTGTAAATTCTATTACAATTAATATTAATAAATTAATAAATTAATGTATATGATAAATATTTTCAAAATTTAAAAATATTTTCAAAAGCTAAATGATCATTTTAAAAAAAAAATCAAAATTAATTTATTTGAACCAATTAAAATGTAACTTAATATATATTATAAAATTATTTATTAAATGCTACAAGTTAAAGCATTAAAATGGATCATATTGTATAATTATAACATCAAAAACATTAATAATGATGACATAAGTTATCAAATGCAATAAACACCATCAAACGTCAGCATTACTAAATTTGCAAACATAAATAACTAGGCATCTAAGGTGAGAGAAAATCATGTATTTCTGTATCTATTGGTTGATTGTTTGTAAGTGGGTATCTTGAGTACAAAAGTCCCAACACTTTTAGCCTGCGACATTAGTTTTTGATGGAGCATGCTGGTCCCTTCCCAAGTCCCAACGCTTTTAGCCTACGCCATTCGTTTTTTATGGAGCATGTGGGTCTCTTCCCTGCTCTTGGAATATGACATTACAAATGAATTTTTGCCACCACTATATGATAAAACTGTAGTTAATGAAAGCCATTTAATTTATATAACTTCACAATTAACTAAAACCATTCTAACATAAAAGCACACTCTCTAATACACATGTATTAAATAGCCTTTGTCATATGAAGTCAAAACTAATGCTTTCAATTTTGGTGAGCCACCAATTTTATTTTATTTTTGTAAGTTGGATGCTATTCTATTAAAAAAAGAAAATAGTGGTACATAAGAAGTTACAGTACAGAAACACAGACCTGCTCATAAGAAGTAGACATAAATGTTTAGAGAGGAACCAGACCCTCCCTCCATGAGGGAAAACAAATCCACAAAACTGGAACCCTCCCTCCAAGAGGGAAAGCAGGCCCAAAAAGAGAAACATATATACAAAAAACTCACATGTTCCTGGATGAACCAGACTAGTAGAATCCAAGTTTGCAGTGTTATATGCATGAAAAAACCTGGGTATGGCTTGCAGAGCCACAAATAGCCGAACGAAGACATGGAATCATGACAAAACCTGATTATGGTTTGTAGAAGGGTTCCTCCATAATGGGGTAGCCAAATCCTATGGAAGCTGGCTGTGCATGCTCGTCTGGCGCGTTCGCTGGATCGTCACTGGAAGAATCTATCGCCTCGTCGCTGGTGGAGTCGTCTACATCATTGGTACCTGCAGGGGGGAGCTTTGCGGGGAGAGGGACAATCCTTTTGGCCAAGACTGGCTTGGATGTGAATTTTCCGGCCAAGAGAGTGGAAGCGTGGCTTTGTGGTGGAGGAATGGAGGTGGACGGAGGGGTTGGGGTGGAGGCTGGGGAAACAGTGGAGGTCACATGATTAGTTGGTGGGGGTGGAACAACTTGAGGATCCAATGATGGGAGCAGAGTTGGAGGCACAGGGGGGTCAGGAGCGAACGATTGAGAATGAAAATGAAGGATGAGGCGGATGAGCAGGGTGAGCCACCAACTTACTATGAAATCTTTAAATCTAGAACATGATAGTCTAAACATAAACGTTAAACATGGTAATCAAATTAAACTCAACCAATTGAACTTAAACTAAATCATAAAAGATGTATGTAAGGCCAACCTTTTGTTAAAGAATCTTCCATAAAGTGGAAAAAACTTCATGCTAATCAAATTAAACAACCAATTGAACTTAAACTAAATAAAAAAACATATATGTAAGTTCAACCTTACTAAATCATAAAAGATGTATGTAAGGCCAACCTTTTATTAGAAGAATCTTCCATAAAGTGGCCGGAAAAACTTCTTTGATGGCATCTGATCACTTTTGAAATAATTAATTTAACCTATGAAAAGATGCATCTACGGTCATTTTCTTGGGCACAAAACTGATTTTTTAATGATAATGTATATTTTACCAACTTAGTGTAATATACTTTTATTGGATTGTCAATTTCTTTTTAGAAATGGATAAGATATTTTGTTTCTGATATCAAATAGTGATAATGAGAAGATTTTCATAATTCCTTGCGTTGGATTAAGTAGGATGATTTTCATAAACTTAAGGGCTAGAATACAAATAGATGATTTAGAGCAAAGATTTTCTCAAAGTTAACCAAGTTTCAATCAATAAATAATAATTAAAAATGTCATATTCTCACAGTTCGTTTCTTCCATTTCAAGCAACTAAAATTTAAATGAGTCCAAATAGACAAGACATTGAATAGAGGCCTATGGTTTCCAGCTACTGCCTAGTTCACATTCAGAATTTCAGGGAACCTGGAATTTCAGCTAGCAATTCAGAATTTTCCATATTCTGACTACTGCCTAGTTTACTTTCAAAATTTCAGGGGACCCGAAATTTCAGCTAGTCATTCAGAATTTCCACATATTGCCTATAGGGCCACATGAAATTCAAAACCTCGACCTCTAAATGACAAATTTTAACAAAAACATATCCCCGTCTTCAAAATAATTACAAAACCCACCATAACTTACACAATAGTGCATAAATTGAAATTTAAGCAGAATTGCACACCCTATAGAGAATAATGAAAAGAGTACTTCAAAAATTACGGATTTGAATTACCTTGACGGTCATTGGAGAAGTCGAGGTTCAAACAGCTTCACCATAATCCTGCTTGATTCATTCAAGGGTATCACATTCATCGTCGTTGCGCATCAAGTCCATCATGGCAGCTAGTTAAATTGCAAGGTGCTTTGTCTCTGGTGTTTAATGCCTTTCAAATAATGAAAACGAGGGTTTGAATTTTACAGATTGAAGGTCGAATTGAGAAATTAGTGGTTTGGAAAAGAGAGCAATGATAGCAATGTGATGATCCAATGCTTACAAATATTCAACTATGATGATCCTTTTACATAATAAACGCTTACAAAGATTCAACTTTGATGATACTTTTACATAATGATGTACATATTTAGCTTACACTGCGCGAACTCCCTAATACTCTTCAATTTTAGAGATTCATTTACACAAAACTGGTATAGAACAAATACCCAGTTAGTGGGAATGTTATAGAAATCCTTCTAAACCTCATAAGGACAAACCCTAGAGACAAAACATTTCCAGTAAGTAACTTCAATACAGAAGTAAAACCCAAAATAGTAAAAAATGGTTTAATAATAAATTGACCTGTGAGGCGTGGCTCATTGAGCAATTCCCTCACCCTGTTCAAATGAAAATAAATAAAATTCCCATATTATTCATCGTAATAGTAAGCTTTGTGGCCATTTAATGATATAAGGTGTGCCCATTCATAGAAAAATTCAGCATCTTCTATAGCCTGTATTCGGGCGACAGGTAGCAATGGTCCCTAGTGTGCAACCGATAATTTATAATAAGGGTTCGAGTTTCCAATGACTCTTCTTTGCTTCCCTATCTCACATTGAGGTGGCTATCTCTGTACAAATATCAAGTTGGAGTCCGTAACAGTAGGCAAGAAACACGGTGGTTAGTTGAAGGAAAATTCATATAACGCTCACAACCTTAAAACCATATTGCGTAGCATTTTTTTTATTGGCAAAAAACATGGCATCATATGATTTGTGAGAGGGACGATAAAAAAGGTACCGTTTTTTTCAAAACGGACCTCAGAGAATAACGTCTATCGATGTAATTAACATGATAAGCAGGTGGTAAGTTAACCAAGACTTGCACTAAGTTAATGGAGAGGGGTGAGAAGATAAGTTATGCGGGAGTGAAAGGAACGAGCCGTAGTGATGGATGAAGGAGATGGTGTCCAAGCTAGGGTTGTGAGGTTGGTGGCAGTGGATGGAGGTGGCAAAGGAGAGAAGGCATAAGAGGAAGCCTGTGAAAGGAGTTGGAACGTGCAGTAAAGGAGCCGTGGAGGTGAGGGGATCTCGACACCAGTTCACGTGGAAGGAGGAAGGATTGGTTGAGGAGAAACAATGATGGAATAAAGGGAAGATGTGAATGGAAAATATGGATGCATGCACTGGATGGGAAGGAAACACTGTGATGGAGCGACATGTTGGAAATATTAATCACTCACAGATCCATGCCTAACTCTCATCTGACTCTGTCAGAGTCTGTATGAGTCAAGATCTTGTCAGTTAGTGTGACAAGAGTGAAGACTCCACGATTCGGTGATGTAAACCAGTTGAATTAATTTCTGAAGCTAAGTTGTTAGGTAGATAGTTATTATAGTCTTTAATGGTGAGTCAGTCGATTCATGTAGAAGCAATTTTCAGGTTTCCTATAAATAGAACAAGTAAATTGTAAATCAAGTTAGTCACAAGACATAATAGAGAGCGAGAGAGAGCTCAAAGGATAACAGAGAGTGAAGAAAGAATTGTGTCGAAGCTCAAGCTTCTGTGTATGTGATTTTGTCGAAGAGCCAAAGCTCTATAAAAAGATCAGTCAATGAGATGACAAGTTTGGATCGACAAGTTTGTGTTACCTTTGTTATTTCTGGACAATATAATTTATGAAATAGTTTATGGTTGAATGCATGTTTATTTATCCGCACATTCTTTCCAGATTTACTTGTGTAAATGTCTTTTACAATTATGGTTGAGTGAAAGAAGAAGAACTCATAAATTTCTCACTCTGTGAAAGTTCCATGTTTGACGGCAAAGTGGTCGACTTAAGTCTTCCTACATATATGGGTATATGTTTGTAAAAGTTATGTTGAATTGTTAATGTGTCGATTTTTGCTTCATCTTACTCATAGGTGAAAAGCATTTGTAATTTCTTAAGTATTTTAGACTAAGAAACATACTCTGAGTAGATTTCAACTAAAACCAAGTGAACTGACAAGGTCAGTTGAGTAAGCTGACTAGGTGTCGAAGAGGTCAGCCGACTAGTGGTCGAAGTGATGAGTCGACTAGGTGTCGAAGAGGTCATCTAACTAGTGGTCGAAGAGGTAAGCCGACTAGTGGTCGAAGAGGTCAACCGACAAGTGGTTGAGGTAAAACCATTCGGTAGAACCGACAAGTAAGAACTTGTCGAAGTAAATTAATCGAGTCGAAAGGCCAACCAAATTTAATTAACTTTCTTGAGTTGGGAGTTAGACAATTTTCACCCAACAAGTAAACAAAAGAAAAGGAGGTCGGCGTGAAAAAATAAAATTTTATTAACTGAGCGGTAAACTCAAGTTTAGTCGGCTTGGTTTTGGCTAATTGGTATTAGAGAAAGGTTTATATTTAGAAAAACAATCTTTTCTTAAAAGGTGGAAAATTAATTTTCTAAGGAAAGTTAATTAAAAAATTAAAAATGGCTTCCACTTCTAGTTCATTGCAAACTCCAATTTTTACAGGAAATAATTATGAATATTGGTCGCTAACTATGAAGGCTTTCTTCAGAGGTCAAGATGTTTAGGAGATAGTCCAGCATGGTTATGCAGAACCAGCAGACATGACAGCAGCATGGTTATGTAGAACCAGCAGACATGAAAGCATATAACAATCTCACACAAGCTGAGAAAGATGTCTTGAGGAAACAGAGGAAGAAAGATGGAAAAGCTTTGTTTTACATACATCAAGCCATGCATGAAAGCATACTCCCAAGAGTAGCAACAAAAATTAATTCTAAGCAAGCATGGGATACATTGGAGACCTCCTATCAAGGTTTGGGAAAGGTAAATACTTCCAAGTTGCAGATTCTGAGAAGAGATTTTGAATCTTTGTCCATGAAATATTCAGTGACTGTAGACACATTCTACACCAGATTTGTTGGTTTGATAAACCAACTAAAATCTCATGAAGAATCCATAGCAGACCAAAGGGTTGTTGAAAAAAATCCCAGAAGTCTTCCCCCAAGATTTGAAAACTTGGTTGTGACCTTAGAATAACACATAGACATGTTGACATTTACCATTGATGAGCTGCAAGCTTCACTCATCAAGCATGAACACATACTCAACAGAACACAAACATCACTGGAAGGTGCATTCGTAGCACAGTCATCCATAAGCCGTGGTAGAGGCAGGGGGAGAAACAACTTCAAAGGTAGAGGAAGAAGTTCTTCCAAAGGAGGACGAGGCAGAAGTCCTGCAAATGTCGATGGTAGAGGAGAGTATCAGAACCCAAGTCAGCCAAGTGGCCAGAGGTTTGATAAATAAAAAATCCAATGCCATTATTGTAAGAAATTTTGTCATTATGCATATGAATGCAGGAAGAAACAATATGACCAAGGAAGGAAAATCCCAAATCAGTCGACCAACACTAGCACTTCGATAAGTGCAATGTTAATGGCATCGACATCTCCACTTGAATGCAATGCTATTCAAGAAAGTCCACATGACATATGGTACTTAGATTCAGGCTGTAGCAATCATATGATTGGTAATTTAAATTTGTTTTCCAGTCTAGATAATTCAATTCAAACTGATGTTACACTTGGAAACAATGTCCAAGTTACTGTTTTAGGAAAAGGCACTGTTGATTTTCTAACCAAACAAGGGGAGAGTAAGTATATCCCTGATGTCTGTCATGTCGAAGGTATGAAACATAATTTTTTAAGCATTGGACAGTTGATACAAAAAGGTTATAGAGTATACATGGAAGATGATCACTGTGTGATCAAAGACAAGCATGCAAGCGACCAACAGACAACAAAAGTGCCAATGACAAGTAGTCGCTTGTTTCCATTGAGGGTAGTTCCCAACATGAAAGGGAAGACAAATACATGAGCTGCATTCAATGCAGAAAGTAAATAAATAGTCAAGCTCCTTGATAAGAAAGAAAATGGCAGCACTAATTTGCAAGCTGCATTTCAAACATAAGTTCAGGATGAATCCTGGTTGTGGAATTTCAGATTTGGACATCTGAATTTTGGTGCGTTGAAGCTACTACACACAAAGAATATGGTGAAAGGATTTCCATTGATTGACATACCAGAGAGGGTTTGTGAAGGCTACATTTTTGGCAAGCAACACAAAGAGACTTTTCCAGTTGAAAAGTATTATAGAGAACGCACACCACTTGAAATTGTGCACTCTGATATTTTTGGTCCAATGCAGATATCATCCATTGGTGGCTGCAAACATTTTCTAACTTTTATTGATGACTACTCAAGAAAAACATGCGTATATTTTCTGAAACATAAATCTGATGCATTTAGTTATTTTCAATAGTTCAAGGTAATCGTCGAGAAACAGAGTGGACATCAAAAGAAAGAAGCTAGACAAGAAGGGTTAGAAATGTAATTTTGTCAGCTATTCCGAAGACACAGAATAATACAAGTTGTATGATCCCGTCACAAGGAAAGTGATAATCAGTCGAGATGTTCAATTTGTCGAGAATGAATCATGGGATGGAACTGTCGACACAAATGTCAAGATTGTGTCGAACGTCGACAATGATGATATGGAAGAGGAAGTGGTTCAAACACCACATGTAAGTCAACCAGTCACAACACTGTCGACTCCCATGACACCATGACATGGTTCAGCACAAGGACCATCAACACAAGTAGCAGCTCAAGCTACACTGATAAGCACACCAAGAGGACAGCAGACTCCATCAAGTATTTCGTCAAGGTTGACATCGACAGAACCGGTGAAGACAAGAAGTCTACGTGAGATACATGAAGCTGATACACCTAATTCATTCTCTTTCTTTGCATTATTTTCTCCTATATATGATCCACTAACATTTGAAGAAGAAGTATGGGCACAAGCCATGGATGAAGAAATAGAATGCATTGAGAAGAACTAGACATGGGAACTGGTTGATGTACCAGAATACAAGGATGTAATAGGTGTCAAATGGATTTATAAGACAAAGCAAGATGCTGATGGTAATGTGCAGAAGCACACAGCAAGAATGGTAGCAAGAGGGTTCACACAACAACCCGGCATAGACTTCAATGAAACGTTTGCACCTGTTGCACGCATGGATATAGTCAAGACAGTCTTGGCCATTGCTATAGAAAACAAATGGCATGTTTATCAAATGGATGTAAAGTCGACATTCTTAAATGGATATCTAGAAGAGTAATTATATGTGGAACAAACACAAGGCTATGAAGTTCCAGGTCAAGAACATAAAGTGTACAGGATAAAAAAGGCACTCTATGTTTTGAAGAAAGCTCCTAGAGCTTGGTACAATAAGATTGATTCCTATCTCATTGAAAATAGATTTCACAGAAGTGAAAGTGAGCCAACATTGTACACCAAAGTGAATGAGAAAGGTAAGATGTTAATTGTCTACTTGTATGTAGATGATTTCATATTTACTGGTGACTTTGGCATAACATATTTTAAAGCAGTCATGGAAAGTGAATTTGAAATGATTGATCTGGGGCTGATGAAGTTTTTTCTGGGCATTGAAGTTCAGCAGTATGAAAGTGGTATTTTTATATCACAGTCAAAGCATGCAAGTGAAGTTTTAAAAATATTTAACATGTCTAATTGCAAGACAGCCCCAACACCAGTGATAATAGGTTTAAAATTGACCAAGGATGATGAAGGATCGACTGTAGATCCTACGATGTTCAAAAGGCTTGTTGGAAGCCTTATGTCTTTGACAGTGACAAGAACAGACATCATGTATGGTGTAAGTCTGATCTCAAGGTTCATGGAGTCACCAAAAGACTCTCATTGGAAAGAAGGTAAAATAATTCTGAGGTATGTAAGTGGCACAAAATACCTTGGCATTATGTATTCAACTTCAAAAAAATTTAAATTCATTGGATACACTGACAGTGACGATGGAGGAAGCATATATGACAGGAAGAGCACATCTAGGTACACATTTCATTTTGGTACAGGTGTTGTTTCATGGGATTCAAAGAAACAACCCATAGTAACTCTGTCTTCAACAGAAACAGAGTATGTTGCAGAAACAAGTGTTGCATGTCAAGCTGTTAGGATGAGAAGAGTGTTAAAAGACTTGTCACAGAACCATCAAGAACCGACAACCATATTCTGTGACAACAATTCAGCGATAGAATTATCAAAGAATCATGTGTTTCACAAGAGAACCAAGCAAATCGACATAAGGTTTCATTTCATAAGAGAGTTGGTGAACAACAAAGAAATTTGTTTGGAATTTTGCAGGTCTGAAGATTAACTTGTAGACATCTTTACAAAACCATTGGCAAAGGATACTTTCCAGTATCTACGTAGTTATATTGGAATGAAAATTTATGCATAGTGAACTATGTCATGAATAGAGCATGTCTAAGCTCTGAAACATTTTGTAAATTTTTGTTTTAAAAATCCCCATCTACTCATAATTAAGGGGGAGTGTTGGAAATATTAATCACTCGCAGATCTATCAGCCGACTCTGTCAAAGTCTATATCATCAAGATCTTGTTGGTTAGTCTAAAAAGAGTGAAGAATCCATGATTCGACAATGTAAACTAGTCAAATTAATTTCTAAAGCTAAGTTGTTAGGTAGATATTTATTACAGTCTTTAATGGTGAGTCAGTCGATTCATGTAGAAGCAATTTTCAGGTTGCCTATAAATAGAAGAAGCAAATTGTAAACCAGGTTAGTCACAAGACACAATAGAGAGAGAGAGAGAGAGAGAGAGAGAGAGAGAGAGAGAGAGAGAGAGAGAGAGAGCTCATAGGATAGCAGAGAGTGAAGAAAGAATTTTGTTGAAGCTCAAGATTCTATGTATGTGATTCTGTCGAAGAGCCAAAGCTTTGTAAAAATATCAGTCAGTGAGCCAGCATGTTTGGATCGACAATTTTGTATTACCTTTCTTATTTCTGGACAATATAATATATGAAATAGTTTATGGTTGAATGCATGTTTATTTAGCCACACATTCTTTCTAGATTCACTTTTGTAAATGTCTTTTACAATTACGGTTGAGTGAAAGAACAAGAACTCATAAATTTCTCACTACGTGAAAGTTCTAGGTTTTACGGCAAAGTGGTCGACTCAAGTCTTCCTACATATCTGGGTATATGTTTGTATAAGTTATGTTGAATGGTTAATGTGTCTATTTTTACTTCATATTACTCATAGGTTAAAAGCATTTGTAATTTATTAAGTCTTTTAGACTAAGAAACATACTCTGTAGATTTTGACTAAAAACAAGTGAACTGACAAGGTCGGTTGAGTAAGCCGACTAGGTGTCAAAGAGGTCAGCCGACTAGTGGTCGAAGTGATCAACCGACTATGTTTCGAAGAGGTCAGTCGACTAGTGGTTGAAGAGGTAAGACGACTAGTGGTCGAAGAGGTCAACCGACAAGTGGTCGAGGTAAAACTAGTTAGTAGAACCAACAAGTAAGAACTTGTAGAAGTAAATTAGTCAAGTTGAAAGGCCGACCAAATTTAATTAACTTGTCTAAGTCGGGAGTTAGACAAGTTTCATCCAACAAGTAAACAAAAGAAAAGGAGGTCGGCGTGAAAAACTAAAATTTTATTAATTGGGCGGTAAACTCAAGTTTAGTTGGCTTGGTTTTGGCTAGCACTATGAAGTTAGAAAAGAAGGTATGGAGGATACTTCTAGCCACGTGGAGGAGGTAGCATGGAAGTGGGGGCTGCAAAGGAGGATCAGGGGGGAAGAATGGTAGCCTGCAATTTGTGAGGGGGTATTCGTTGCATGGTTGCAGTTGCTGCAAGTGTTCAGGGTCGCAATAGGATAGGGGAGGATGGGCGAGCAAAGGGAGGGAGAGCGTGGGCTAGGGTGAAGAGACCGTGAGCTCAAAATATGATCAACGGTTTTGATGATTTGGCCATGAGAGGATGTGTGGAAGCTGTGTAGGAGCTGGCTGCAGCGAGGCAGGAGGGAAGAAAGCGCCCAAGGGTTTGAGAGGGATGGTTGTGAGGATAAAAGTGGTTGTTGCTAGGGAAACAAGAGCTAACCTGATCTAAGAACTATCCTAAGTTAACCTTAACCTAGAAAAACTAACCTGAAAATGTAACACTAATCTGAACCAAACTAACCCTAAAGGCTATCCTAAGACTAGGTTTTGCAAGAGAAATAAGTGTGAAAACCTAGAGAAACCCTAGCACAAGCCCTAACTAGCCTAGTTTTTCTGAGGATGAGTGCTAACCTAGTGAGGAAGGGTCCTAGGTTAAGCAAATAGACTAGGAAAACTGAGGTGAAACCCTAGGGCACCCTCACAAAGGGACATGCCTTCATTTGCTAAGGTGACAAGAGGAAGGTAAAGGCCTATCCTAGGGAAAATAGCAGCTCTAAGGCCACCACTAAGACTCAGACATGCACATCTACCAAAATCCAACAAAAAGGTAAGAAACCTGACCTCCTTGTGCTTGTGTTCATCCAACAAATCAAAGCATCACCAAAAGTAGAGATTCACCAAAGAATTACCAGAAAAATAGCTTGCATTAACCATAAAAATTCTTCACAAGGAGTGCACTCATCTAGAGAAACCATAAGAAGGGTAAAATAAGTGCATAGTGATTTATCCCGTAAGTTTTGATTTGAAGTGAAAGCGACGAGATCTTTTTATATGATCTCACACTCACTTTTACACATAAAATCTAGGCTGACATGCCTTAAAACAAGTAATTTTGTAAATATTAAATGTCAACTTAAAATTAAAAAATAATAATAATAAAATATAGACTAAGGTAGGCTACTTGCGGGTATTTGCATCCCTGGGTGCCAAAACATGCTCAAATAAGTGAATTGCTCCAAACGAAAGGTCGGAGTGGGATGGAGGGAGGGAGTTATGCCCCATCTAACCCCTAGAATACTGTAAAATCCCTCGACTCCCTTCTCAAAGAATGAAAACGACCAGGCATAGAGGATTCCTTCCTTTGAGAAAAGAAGACCAGGGAGAGCAAGGACCCACTGACTGAAGGGATAGGAGGGTGTATGAAGTGGTTGCGACTAAATACTAGAGTCTCGTGGTTGAAGCTGAGGCCACCCAAGAATGCAAGTTTGATATGGAGCCATGAGACCCAATGGTCAACCCTAAAGGGCACCAGACACCAACCCTAAGGTTAAAAACCTCTTTAAAGGGCATTCAATAGTGTCATTAATCAATAGCACCCATAAAGGAGGAACAAAGGGTCCAACCATGACCTCCATCGCTCAATAAAACCCCTCTTGGTCGAAAAATTGGCCCTCTCTCCCCAGGGCACACTTGAAGGTGCGTTGGGTACAAGTGCAACGTAACATGCACCATATCACATGTACTCAAGAATATGTATCTTAATGACTAGTATTTTAGTTGCGTTGCTCTAGTGGGAAGGTGTGCAGAACCAATCTGGTTCAAACCATAAATATCCTTAAGAGATAGGATAAATTAGAGAAATCCATATAATAGGAATATATTTTAATAATGAATAAGAGATGATTAAAAATACAATGATAATGCCATATAAATATAAATCCTAAAGGTACTTATAGCAATTATTCATGAAGTGATGTGTCCTTTAGTTGTTGCTATTATATGTTTGTTACAATGCCTCTCCTTAAGAATGTTTTTGCCTCAATGCATATTTTGGAAAACTTATTCCTTGCTCTAGATTGTAACACCTTCTCATGATCTTATGTTCTTGTAGTTGTGACACTTGAAGACACATGCCAATATGTTATTCTAATTGTTAAATAAAATTGATGATTCATTTTTTTGTAGGACATCATGCTGACAACTTCCTTACTATTTTTTCTATAATTGGGATGACAATAAGGTGTGTTAATATTTTGTAAATATTGATTGTTGGAACTCTCTTCAACTTTTGATGTTTTTGATTATTCAATTGGATCTGTGTTGGTTTCTTTGTTCGAGGTATGATTTTTTATTATTATTGGAAGCTTCTATATTTCAATTAGTTCAATCATTGTTTATTTATTAATGTTGATTATTTGCTGGTAAGTTGTTCTAACTATTAAATTGAGCACATAGATCTATGGACAAGCACACAACTCACAGGATAGACCACACAATTTACTCAGTTATTGAATAATGAAACAGTGCAAAAATGGCTTGCAACTGTGAATGCTTTTCATTAATCAAAGAGTAATTAGATAATAATTACAATGAAATACAATGGCTTAAATAGCCACATGCAATTCGAATCCACATGAGGAAATTCAAATTGATTAGACTCTACTTGACTGTAGGTAACTAAGACCTTGTCTAAATCACTGTCAAAGGACTCAATAGTTAACTAACCTTTTCTAAACCATAACCGGAGTTCATCGGAGTTCTAAAACACAACTCAAGTGTTACATTCAGTGTTGACTAAGGCTAACTGACTGTGGTAGGTGAGAAATGCACCCCTCCTGAGTGCAGCCATGCACAATTAGTGCCAACTAAATGTAGAGGAATAGACCTAAATGTAACTGACTCCTAACTTAGCTTGACTAGTCACTAACTGAACTGAACTGACCTTGGTTGGTTTTGGCACTTCCAGTGGCTCCTAAATTGTAGGGATTAGTCTAGGAGGATCCTAAACTGATGAAATCAAGTGCAATCAGTGGCAGTATGCCTCAATTAGTGTTCCCCACACTTTAGTAATTGAAACATGTGCCCCATTTAGGTCAAGTGGACCCAATGGTGCTAGTGACTAAAAATAGACTAGATGGACTCTCGATTTAGACATATGACCAAATTGGACAAGGGAGGATTAATAATCCAAACACCCCGCCTGAATGCTAACTTGGAAAATCTATGGGCCCTGGTAACTAAGACTGTAGGTCACCCATTACATCAAGTAAAGTAAAGTAACTGCTCAAAAACAAGGTGCTTGGGAAAAAACCACATGGGAACCCCCCCCCCCCCCCTCTAATTAAGAAAGTAGAATCAGGATCAATCTGGTTCTTCTATGCACAAGTATCCTGGGGCCTGGTATGTGAAACTCTCCATCATTATTTCTGGAGGAATCTTCCTCTTTGGAAGAATAATGATACGCTCAACTAAATCAGAAATATAGATAGCTGCTGGATGAAGACTGAACCCATGTAGAGCAACTAAAGTCAACTGATAAGTGAGAAAATATTCTTGAGGATTTAGAACATGTGAGGAACACTCAAGAAACTGATATGTTGCAGCCATGAACAGAAAACCATGAGTGCTAATAACAGCCCCAAGTTTTAGGAGCAAGTGTCCAGGCGGATGCAGAAAATCTTCCTCTTTACCGATCCTGTGAGGAGATGAGCATGTGATCAATGGTAGAGAAGCACTGGGACTGTTGAGAGTGAATGATTGAGCTCCATAGTCTGATATAGCTTCTGAAATAGCTAATGAATCACATAATAAAATATCAGCAACCTCATATGAGGAAACTAACATGAAATCCCCATCAGCAGTTTTGAAGAGAAAGTGCGGTACTTGATTTTTCACACTGGAATTGGTGAGAGCATCTACAAGCATGACTGAAAGCTCTTGGATTTTAAAATATGAACCAAATAATATCATATTAGAAATTAAATCATATCTAAATAAGTTCACAAGATATCCAAAACTGTGAAATGGAATGAAATCCCTAGCAACAGTTTTGTAGGAGACTTGCGGTACTTGTTTCTTCACACCGTTGATGAGAACAGCTACAAGCAGTACTGAAATATTATGAATTTGATATATTAAACCAATAAATATCATATCATATCTAAATAATATCATATAAGATCCAATAAGGTTAATATCAGACTCAAATAAATGGTTAACCGAGACGGTGGATGCACAACTTTCTTCTTCTTCAAAATTCTGAATTTTAGTGCATGCAATCCTGTAGGAATTTGCTGGAAAATATAGATCATGGGGAGCAAATGGATCACTCTGGTAATCTGATGTTTCTTCCAAAATATCCAAGGTATCACATATTTGCACACCAGCAGCAACATTAGAGGGATAAAAATCAAATTTATCTTCACTTTCGGAAGCAATTACTGGTAAATTTTGCACAGAATTTAAAGGAAAATCACCGGTGAATGTTTGCATGGAAGTGCAGTAGATTTTTATTCAATATAAGAGATTCAAATGTCTTATTCTGTTTCAAAAATATTAGGATATGAGATATGAGATATCTCATAAACTTCCGGAGCGTCAGGAGAAGGAGTCACTGCATGGAGACTATCTTTAATTCGAATTGACTATGTAGAAGCTTCTGCTTCTTCTTCATCTTGAACGACTTCATCAGAGAGAGTGGAGGCTGAGAATTTTGGATCAAGAGTGCTTATGGTGCTGGATATTCTCTCCAAAGTGCTATTATGATCCTCATCAATTATTCCAAAGGTTCTGTCCAATATTGTCTAGAGTTCCTTAAGGTCTTCAATAGATCTAATGAGGTAGCGCAAGCTAGGAGAAAGACCCATTGCTATTGTTCCAAAATCTCCATCACATTTATTCAGCCAGTCATTCTCACTAAAAAACTATTTACAGAGTCCAATAGACACCCTATAGAGACCTTGTCTCATCAGAGATGCAATCATCTTCTTCTTCCATTCTGAATAGTTTGAGAATAGAGAGAGAAGAGTAACTGATGAATCCATTCGAAGTTGTATCTACAAAAAACAAAAAAGGGGCATCGTAAGGTTGAAAACTTGCACATTTTAGGTTTTCATCACACCCAACATAGTTGATCAAGCAAGCTTGATAAACAGTTCCTTAACTTGGGGTATTAAGTGGTAAACCTTCTGCTTCTGGTGTAGAGCTGGAAGGAGCAATTTTTCTCAAAAATGATCCAGTAGGAGATCTAAGGAGGAGAAGTGCCTTGTTCGCTGAGGATCTAATACCATATTAAATTGAGCACATATATATGTGGAAAAACGCACAACTCACAGGATATATCACACAATTTACTCAGTTATTGAAGAATGAAACAGTGCAAAAATGGCTTGCAGCTGTGAATGCTTTTCATTAATCAAAGAGTAATTAGATAATAATTACAATGAAGTAAAATGGCTTAAATATCCACATGAAATTCAAATCCACATGAGGAAATTCGAATTGATTAGACTCTACTTGACTATAGGTAACTAAGACCTTGTCTAAATCACTATCGGAGGACTCAATAGTTAATTACCTTGTCTAAACCATAACCGGAGTTCATCGGAGTTCTAAAACACAACTCAAGTGTTACATTCAATGTTGATTGAGGGTAGCTGACTGTGGTAGGTGAGAAGTGCGCCCCTCCCGAGTCCATCCATGCAAACCTAGTGCTAACTGAATGTAGAGGACTATAAATGAATGTAACTAACTCCTAACTTAGCTTGACTAGTCACTAACTCAACTCAACCGACCTTGGTTGGTTTCGACACTTCCAATGGCTCCTAAATTGTAGGGATTATTTTAGGAGGCTCCTAAACTGATGCAATTAAGTGCAATCAATGGAAGTAGGCATCCATTAGTGTTCCCCACACTTTAGTAACTAAAACATGTTCCCCAATTAGGCCAAGTGGACCCAATGGTGCTAGTGACTAAAAATAGACTGAATGGACTCTTGATTTAGACATATGACCAAATTGGACAAGGGAGGATTAATAATCCTAACACTAACTCTTATTTTTTTGTTTTTTTCTCATTCTCCAGCATCTTGATTTGTGCAACCAAGCTTTGATTATGATTCTTTAAACAAAAATTCTCTTCATCTTTCTCTGATAATTTCTTGATGAGATTTTGATTAGCTTGTTCTAATTTCTAATCCCCTTTGTCATGGATGCACTGGACTGACACATTTTTTTCTCCTTCTGGTGGACCATGTGGCACTACCTAGATCCTTGTTGAGTGTGAGACCATCATAATAGGTGTTCCAGTAGACTATGCCTAACCTGTGGGTTACCTACACTTCGTCGTTAATAGTTCCATACTTAGCCAATTTTGTTTATGTGTGCTACCTATAGTAAACACAAGTTACACTTAGCCAATACAAGAAGAAGAGACCAATATATGGAATGGAAACACTCCAAACTCAAATGTGCCTAACACCCTTTTAGAATGTTCATGGTTCAAAGAGACTTTACATACAACATTCGACGGTTGCCACATCTTGACACCTCATTCACAAGCTTTCCCCAACTAGGTAGCTTTGGTACCAACTGTCATGACACTACTCGATGACTAGTCATAACGACCCACAAGTGTATATGTGGCATTGCCTAGAAAATTGACTTGGGGCATGACCAACTCAGCAGCCTTCTAGTAGACTACCCCTAAACATTGCATAAATAATTTATCTTTCTTTACTCTTAGTATTATTTACACTTGTGTTTATCACATTCATTTGGTCCAATTAACTCTTATCCAATTCATAAGTAAGAAAAACCAAAAAAGGCACAAGATATACAAAATATATGGGAGGGAATCCCCAAGAAGGAATGCCCAATTGTTATACTTAACCAAATTTTGATTACAACAGTTACTTAGGAATGGGGGATCCCAACTCGCTAAACCTACTATGGAGGCACCCAACTGGATGCCACAAAAAAACACAACAAATACAATAATTCTAGATGAAGAGGTTATGCCTAGCTTCTTTCTACCCTGTTTCCGTGAGATTTTCCATAAGATTGTCACATGCATGGTCCCAAACTGGGTTACTGTTATGACTTTTTATGTGACTACTCTTTCTGCTGGATGCTTCCCAAAGAGCTCTCAAGCCGTCCATCCTCTCTCTCAACCGAGCCTTTCCAAGACTCTGCCCAAAGAATTTAAAACTCCAGCTCAGTGTGATAGGCGCCCCTATCCTACATCCTGTAATGTAGCTTCTTGACTATCAAACTTCATAGGATCTCTTGGATCCTCTTTCTTGCTTCTTTTTGGATGATAAAACCAAAAAAATTATCACAAAATAAAAAGAATCTTTAGTTCGATGAATCTCCATCTATGCTATGTATCTATCCACTAAATCCATAGACGAATAAATACTTTTCCTTGATGATCCATGTGAAATTTAATTATCCACCTACTGTAGAGTGAATTCTTCCACCCTTAAGGGCATCTCACGATCTTTCTACATCAAATCAAGTGCTTTTCTTGCATACTCCATGAGAGTGATTTTCTCAAACACTTGCAAACTTGACTCATCTTCATGTTCAAACCTCTCATGAGGTTACTCAATCAAATAATGAGTTTTACCATCCATATATGTGTGAACGGTTGTGGTGTAAGAGGAAGGATTTGATCCCTCCAACTCCGTGAGTAGATACTCTACCTCCATGGCCTTTTGTTTTGCATAATTGATTGCAAGATACCAGTCCATGAAGAGTTTCAAGTAAGTAGATTTCATCTTTTAAAGTGCTTATTTTGTGATGCATAATTAGACACTAGTGATACCTTCAACAATGCCTATTTTCCCTTCCCCCAACCGTGTCATACTCATAAGATCCTCAACAAGTTTGTCTGCACCATTGGTTCTATATAGAACTTGCGGTATCTTTTCTTCAGTGAATAGGAGTAAGCTCTCCAATTCATTCCATGTCTGATTAACAACAAAATGTGTAATGTCACATGTGAACTCATCCCTCCTATGGGAATCATATTGACTTCCATCCAACAATCCATCATCCTCCACACTAGAAATTAGAGTATCCTCATCAGTAGAATCCATCAAGCCAATCTCCTTTCTAGGAGTGGATGCAATCTCATGATTACACAAAGGAATATATAAATAGGATTTTTTTTCATACCATTACATCGCATCTTCCTCCTCATGAGCTAGAGCTATGTGTTATAATTCAGAGACAAAAAAACTAAGAAGAAACAGTATCAATGACAAATATTTTCATGTGGTAAAAATTAATAAGGGAAAAAATCCACGTAGGAAAAATAATGAAGCTCATTAATGAAGAACGAGAGATTACATGACGGGCCTCAACCTCTCTGACTACCATTACATTACGTATCCTAACCATGCACTATATACTTCATGAAATAAGTTACATGAGTAAAACCACTGTTGGTTATGCCTGTTATTAAAACTTCCTATAAATACATTAGTTTACTTGTCATTATTAACAATCTCCACCTTGAAAACAAAAATTTTCTAATACTTTTCCCAATACTATTTATCACCTTTTTTTCAAACCAAGAGAAATTACACACCATCATAACTTCCCTAAAATACTGGTTTTGTAAACATATTTGCACAATTTTATTGCATATGAACATTTTTCAAATCTACTCCACCTTCAATAATGGTTTGTCTTACAAAATGATACTTTACATAATATATTTAGTCTTACTGTGATAAACAGGATTTGTATCCAAATGTATAGCACTTTGACTATCACAGAATACAGGAACACTGTTATGCAACCTTCCAATTTATCTAAGCAGACCTCTCATCCAAATTGCCTATTTGCAAGCATGTGAGGCAACAATGTATTCAACCTTTGTAGTGGATAAAGCAATTGTTTCCTGAATCTTTTACATCAAACTTATAGCTCCACCTACAAGAGTAAATACATAACATGAAGTAGAAATTCTCTAGTCCAAATCATCTGTGAAATCTAAATCAACAAAACTGCATACATAGTCATTGTTATTATTAAAGGTGATTGTAATGTCCCGGTTTTGACCCCATTACATTAGATGTATATGATGATGTATATATTGTAAATGATCATGGTGTGGAGATAAAGGCCAAGGCCCCACCGTTGATCGGTTATGCTATGTTTTGGATTTAAATTGTCACCGATGGTATATCGAGGCATGCAGCATATATTATGACGGTCATCATGTAAATATGAATCTATAATTAAATGAACCCGACCAGCTACGATCACGGCAACTAAAATGAGAAAGGGGCATGATTTTCACAAGGATAAGGGTGGGGAAATTGTCAACCTTGGCCAATGAGAGAAAAATACCCATGTGTCTTCTTTTCCTTGCCTTACCCAACCACTTTCATTGAAGAATTTCTGCTGGTGGTTGAGGCAGTTAATTGCTTTGGGGAGTGGGGTGGCAGGACTGTCAGTCCTCACCCACACGCACACTCCACCATGGTTGACTTCCCTATGGCTGGGAAAAACGACTGCCATCATTCACGCAGGGATTTTTCCACTCTCCCCACGACTGTGCAAAAACGCTCACGCACTTGCAATTCGCGTCCCCCTCCATTGTTGTTCATTCTCACGCAGAGGGATTCTTTCCCGTTTTTCGTCTTCATGCACAAAACTTTCTGGGTTTTACCCATGTAGTTTCTTCCCTCGCAGATTTACAGATGATGTGGTCGTATCCACTCCCCACCGGCTGATTGTGGGTTCGACATTGTTGCTCACGCTCATCCACAGGCTGGGAGACTGTAATTTCTTCCCCAACATGGTCTGTATATGTTTTCTTGGTGAACTCGTGCCCAAGACAGGCTGTGTTTTCCCACGTTGTTGGCTGTGGTTGTTGTGGTCTTCCTTACATGTTGGGGACTGTTGTAAATTCGCCGGAGTGTCATTTTGGCCATGATAGGGCCAAGAATGATTCAGAATTCATTTTCCCTGGTTTAAGCTGTGATAGCTAAATTGATTGCCTGAGTGCAATGGTTGGTCTTCGGACTATGAGAGGAGCAGGGATGTTGGCTTAGATTTTCTTGATAAACCTGGTGGCTGGAAACCACACAGACAGAGCTAGAGGGCTGGCCTTCTTCTCCATCACCCCTGAATAGCATTGGAAGGGAATGCAGGGCCTGAGGGACTATGTAGCAGAGAAGGGACTGATTCCTTGTGTTGGGTGTGTTTGGGTGTCTTAGAGGTCAGGCTAGTTCTGGTGTAGGTGTTCTTGGCTCTTTAAGGGGCTCACCAGCTTAGCAATTTTCCTTCTCCAGCTCCCTAATGGCCTGATAAACCCAACTCTGTTGGCTTGGCTGTGTGTTTTGTGTATCCTTGGCTATTTGTAAGCCTGCTAGTTCCCTTATTCCTTGGAGAATCATGCCCAGCTCGGGGGTGGCAGCGCTGCTGAGAGATTAAGGAGAACGCTGGCCTATGGTTGGGTGGAACGTTGCAGCGACGTAGCTGGTTGCGGAAGGAGTTTTCATAAGATAAGTGATCTTGCCTATTTTACTTCTGCAACCTTACTTTCTGTTAATGATATGATGAACATGTTGCATGAATTCTTGTTGAATGTATGATGTTTCCACTGTGTCTGATAGATGATTGCATCTGTGCATGATGAATATTCATGTGAGCATATTCTAGTTCAATATACAAGTTTAAGCATTCTGTTTCATGGGGCTCTTAGCCCGTGTGTTTGAAGCTTGTAGTCACGTCCTCCTTGCTGGTCGGAGGCATGGGAACGTGACAGTATGGTATCAGAGCTCATGTTGCAACATGGGCCTGCATGAGCCTTGAAGGATTGTAGTGACAGAGGCAGCGTTTCTTCTACCCAGCAGCAAGCAGTGGAAGACTGTAAAAATTCAAAATTTTGTTGAAGTGTTGAACAGTCGGGCCATTAGCCGAATTGACTTCCGCCATTGCGGAAGGGTTAGCGGTTTCCTGTCCACCGTTGCGAAAGCCCAAACCGCTAAGTCTTCCGACGGGGAAGGACTTCCGACGTAGCGGAATCCTGGCCGATGGAATAGTTTGAGAAAAATCGGAAGAAGTTAACGTTTGGTGAGCCGTCGTTGTGGAAGTCAAAGTCACTGGTCTTCCGATCCAAAAGTCTGCCGACGCCTGACGTTAAAATTGTTCCAAGTAAGTGCCAATCGGAAGAAGTTGACGTTTGGTGAGCTGCCGTTGCAGAAGCCAAAGTCACTAGTCTTCTGATCCAAAAGTTCACCGACGTCCGAAGTTAAAATTTATTTAAGAAAAGAGCGGCAGTCGAAAGGAGTTCGTCTTTGGTGTGCCGCCATTGCGGAAGCCAAAGTCATTTGGATTCTGATGTGCAAAGACCACCGATGCCCGAAGTGGAAATTTTCTAAGTAAACAGTCGCCAGTCGGAAGAGAAATCGTTTTGTGAGCCACCGTTGTGGAAGCAAAAGCAATAAGTCTTTCGATGGGGAAAGTCCTCTGATCGTCGACACGTCAAAAAGGTTAAGGCTCGAAGTTGGTTCACCAATCGGAAGAAGTGATTGTCTGGAGTGTCGCCGTTGCGGAAGCCAAAGTCATTTGGCTTCCGATGTAAAAGGACTGCCGACGCCGATCAGCTGGTGCCACCAGACGGAAGGAGAATGAAGATCGTGCTCCGCCATTGCGACTGCGGATGGATTATTGTTCTGAAGGACTAATGGAGCCGACAGTCGATGTACAGGGGAGGAATCAATGGTTTCGACTGCCGAAATGTCGGATGGATAGCTGAAAGGGAGCCGATTCTGTGCAGGGAAAATTTCAATATTTTCAAGTGGGATTTTCCCACTGATTTTGACTGTTTTTCAGTGGGATTTTCGGCTATTTTCTGAGTGGATTTTCAGGGCTGAAAAGGAGAAAAGTGGCAGCAGTCTAATGCATCAGGTTGCGTGAAAACCAGTAATTTACAAAAAAAAAAATGAGGGCGTTGCCCTCGACCCGCCCTGCAGTGGGAAAGCTCCCTTGACCCCCGTCGTCCCCCTCAGATAGTCGTTCTTTGATGAGCAAAATTTTTGTGTGTTGGGAAAATTGTTATTTTATGATCATTCCAGGAGAAGGTAAGTGATTCTGATTTATATGCTAGGAATATAACATTTGTGTTATTAACACGTTTGCAGAATCATAGTCACCTTCCAGGGCAGTATTCCAGGCAGTACAGTTGGGTAAGTAAGTGGTGATTCAGTCATGAGAACCCATGACGGATATGATGCTTGGGATTCCTACGAGCGAGCAGAAGATGCCATGGGAGAAAATGTACCTAATAGAAATGACGACATAGAGTCTAATGGAAGGATATTCCGAGAGACACCGTCAGATGTTGCAGCTACTATGAGAAGCTTGATTAAAGCCCAAGAAGAGCAACATCAGTTGAATGCTGCTATGTTGTAAAGTTTGACAGACTTGCAGAGAAATATATACTTTGGACGAGGTACAGCAAGACCAGAAGGCAGTAAGAGCAGTACTAGGAGAAGGAGAAGAACTTCTAGTGGAACATCTAATTCTGAAAAATCCAGCGGGGATTCCAGTTCTTCTTCTCATAAAAGAAAAAGAAAGAGACGCCATAGGGATCGCACTCGAGATGAATTCAAGAAAGATAAACCTCCTACGTTTGATGGTGAAGTAAAGACTGGACAGGAAGCTAAAGCTTGGATTCTTGGCATAAAGAAGTACTTTCGAGTGCATGACTATTCAGGAAACTTGAAGGAAAGAATTGCCATATTCAATCTGAATGGAAGAGCATCCATTTGGTGGGAACACTTCAAGCAAGTAAAGAGGATCAGCGAAAGAAGACTGAAGTGGAAGTAGTTCAAGAAGTATTTTAAGCAGAAATACCTCTCTGACAGGTATTATGATGGCAAGATTAAGGAGTTCCATCAGCTAATATTGGGACAGCAGACCATGGAAGAGTACGCTAATAAGTTTTTGGAGCTATTGAGGTATGTCCGGTACATCAGAGATGAAAAATTAAAGGTCCAACGTTTTCTGAGTGGATTACCTCAGTCTTACAAAGATAGAATTGAGTTCTATGAACCTAGAACTCTTGAAGAAGCGATAAGAAAGGCTAAGTATTGCTATGAGCAAAACAAAGGTAAGTCAGATTTCCATAAGGCATGGAAGGACAAGAAGAACGAGAAGTTTTACCAAAGAAAGAAAGGTTTCAAACCGTCTAACTTCAGGAATCAACATAAGCATCCATCTCATGCTGCGAGTAAACCAGTTGGAATGATAGGAGAAAATCCTAAGGATACACAATAGAATAGAGGGCCACTTCAGTGTTGAAAATGTGGAGGACCCCACATGCGCAGAAATTGTCCACTCGAGAACGAGGGTGCAAGGCCAGCTTATAATGTTCAAGAAGCATAAACAGTGGGTCAAGTAGCAAGGGCAGTTCCTAGGATTTATGTAGCACTGGAGGACCGTCAAGCGGATCACCAGTCAACTGTGGTTGAAGTAGCAGGTAAGATTGTTGAGCAATCTGTTTATATTTTGATTGAACCTGGTTCTATGCACAGTTACATTACTCCTAGAGTAGTGGAGATTTGTGATTTTAAGAAAGTAAAGCATAGGAAGTCTTGGTTAGTTCATCTAGCCACTGGAACTAAGAGAAAGGTCAGTGAAATGATAGAGAAATGTCCATTGGTCATGAATGGGTTGGTCACTTGTATATACCTGAATGTGCTACCGCTTGGTTCCTATGATGTTCTCATTGGAATGGATTGGTTAGAATCTCACAAGGTGAAGCTTGACTGTTACAATAAGACTTTCGAATGCATGGATGAAGAAGGGAACCTAGTAGTTGTGAAAGGTATTCCAAAGGTGATTTCAGTAAGGTAGGTTTCAGCAATGCAGTTAAAGAAGTTCTGTAGGAAGGGTTGCCAGTTGTATGCAGCTCATATTTTGGAAACATCAGGAGATGAAACTCCGAGGTTGGAGGACTATCAGGTGTTACAGGAATTCAAGGATGTGTTTCCTGATGAGATTCCAGGGCTTCCTCCAAAGAGGGACATTGATTTCACAATTGAACTTGTGCCAGGAGTAGCCCCAGTGTCCAAAGAACCCTACAGAATGAGTACATCGGAGATGCTAGAATTGAAGATGCAATTGCAAGAGTTATTGGAAAAGAAGTATATCCGGCCGAGTGTGTCCCATTGGGGAGCACTAGTTCTGTTTGTAAAGAAGAAAGATGGTACACTCAGGTTATGTATCGATTATAGACAATTGAACAAGGTTACTGTGAAGAATAAATATCCTTTGCCTAGGATTGATGACCTCTTTGATCAAATGAGAGGGGCAAAGGTATTTTCCAAGATTGACTTAAGGTCTGGTTACCATCAGGTGAGAATCAAGGATGAAGACATTCATAAGACAACCTTCAGGACAAGGTATGGGAATTATGAGTTTGTAGTGGTACCATTTGGTCTCACAAATGCACCAGCTACATTTATGTGCCTTATGAATAGTGTCTTCAGCAGGTATTTGAATAAAGTTTGTTCTTGTTTTCCTTGATGACATTCTTGTTTATTCTAAGAATGAGGAAGAGCATGAAGAGCATTTGAGATTGACATTGAATTTGCTCAGGGAGCATCAGTTGTACACAAAGCTAAGCAAGTGTGACTTCTATAGAGATAGAATTCAGTACTTGGGTCACATTATTTTAGAAGAGGGTATATCTGTGGACCCTGAAAAGATTGAAGCCATTATGAATTGGCCTACTCCAAGAAATGTGACATATGTAAGATCTTTTATGGGACTTGCAGGATACTACAGGAGATTCATTGAGGGATTTTCCAAAGTTGCACATGCTATCACTTATTTGCAAAAGAAGGGGATGAAGTTCGAATGGACATCGAGATGTGAAGAAAGTTTCTAGCGGTTGAAGAATCTTCTCACCAGTGCACCAGTATTGAAGATTGCAAATCCAGAGAAATATTTTGTGGTGTGTACCGATGCATGCAGACAAGGGCTTGGAGGAGTCCTTATGCAAGACAACCACGTGATATGTTATGAGTCAAGAAAGTTGAAGGAGCATGAGAAGAACTACGCCACTCATGATCTAGAGCTTGTAGCCATAGTACATGCTCTCAAGATGTGGAGACATTACTTGATGGGCAGGAGATTTGAGCTCAGGACAGATCATTGTGGACTGAAGTACCTATTTGATCAGCCTACTCTGAATGCTAGGCAAGCAAGATAGCTGGAGTTTTTATGTGAGTTTGATTTTGAAATCAAGCACATAAAGGGAAAAGAGAATAAGGTAGATGAAAGTGCAAGAAATGCATGTGGCATCTCTTAGTATTTGCCAATCAGATTTGAGGCAGCAGATTGCCAATCATGTTGCCGTAGATGAATTGTATGAGCAAGTAAAAGACAAATTGCAACAGCAAAGTCTCGAGAAGAGGTATGAGGGATATAAATTGGAAGAAGATGGACTTCTCACTTATAAAGGTAGAATTTATATTCCAGATGTAGCAGATTTGAGGAGAGTTGCTATGGATGAAATCCATCAAGCTCCATATTCTGGTCACCCAGGATATCAGAAAACAATCGCTACAGCTAGAAAGAAGTACTTTTGGCCAAGAATGAAAAGGGATATGGCTGAGTACATTTCAAGATGTATGAAATGTCAATAGGTAAAGGTTGAGCATCAACATCTAGCGGGTTTGTTGCGGCCTTTGCCAGTTCCGGAATGGAAATGGGAGGTTATTTCCATGGATTTTATTACAGGATTGTCGATGACTTGGAGACAACATGATTCCATCATGGTTGTGGTAGACAAATTGACTAAGGCAACACATTTTATACCAGTGAAGTCTACGCATACGATGGATGACGTTGCAAAGATCTTCATGAAGGAGATATTCAAATTGCATGGGTTGCCGAAGGAAATAGTATCTGACAGAGATGTCAAGTTCACTTCCAACTTTTGGAAGGGGTTGTTTGCAGATTTGGGTACAAAGCTAAACTTCAGCACTGCATACCATCGTCAGACGGATGGGCAGACTGAGAGAGTTAATCAGGTGCTTGAAGATATGCTTCGCATGTATGTAATGGACAAACCAACCAAGTGGGAAGATTACTTGCACTTGGTAGAGTTTTCTTATAACAATGGACATCAGGCATCCTTGGGGATGATTCCATATGAAGCTTTGTATGGAAGAAGGTGTAGGACACCAGTGACTTGGGATAATCCAGTGAACAGGATTGTGCTTGGACCAGAATTGCTCAAGGAAATGGAGCAAGAGGTTGTAAAGATCAGGCAGAACCTAAAAGCAGCACAGGACAGACAGAAAAGCTATGCCGATAAGCATAGGGTGAACAAGGAGTTCAGTGTTGGGGATCATGTTTACCTCAGAGTGAGGGCAAGGAAGAGTTCCTTGAAGCTTGGAAGTTGTGCCAAGTTGTCACCGAGATATTGTGGGCCGTTTGAAGTGCTTGAAAGGATAGGGCCAGTTGCATATAGACTTGCATTTCCTACTAGCACTGGAGCTCATAATGTTTTTCATGTTTCTTTGCTTAAGAGATATGTACATGATCCTAACCATGTGATAAATTGGGATGTGATTCAAGTGGAACCCGAGGGAGAGTTCCGAATCAAGCCAATACACATCATCAACAGGAAGGTCACAATGCTCCGGAACCGAGCCATAGGTCAGGTAAAGGTGCAATGGGAGCACTTCAGGCCTGAAGAGGCTACATGGGAGCTGGAGGATGCCATGCGATTGGCACATCCATTTTTGTTCAATTATGCGGAACACTAAGGCGATACCAATGTATCATTTTGTTCAAATTTTGTAAGGCACTGAGGACAGTGCTATTGAAGGGGGAGGGGAATGTAATGTCCCAGTTTTGACCCCATTACATTAGATGTATATGATGATGTATATATTGTAAATTATCATGGTGTGGAGCTAAAGGCCAAGTCCCCACCGTCGATCGGTTATGCTATGTTTCGGATTTAAATTGTCACCGATGGTATATCGGGGCATGCGGCATATATTATGACGGTCATCATGTAAATATGCATCTATAATTAAATGAACCCAACCAGCTACGATCGTGGAAACTAAAATGAGAAAGGGGCATGATTTTCACAAGGATAAGGGTGGGGAAATTGTCAACCTTGGCCAATGAGAGAAAAATACCCATGTGTCTTCTTTTCCTTGCCTTACCCAACCAATTTCATTGAAGAATTTCTGCTGGTGGTTGAGGCAGTTAATTGCTTTGGGGAGTGGGGTGGCAAGACTGTCAGTCCTCACCCACACGCACACTCCACCATGGTTGAATTCACTATGGCTGGGAAAAAAGACTGCCATCATTCACGCGGGGATTTTTCCACTCTCCCCACGACTGTGCAAAAATGCTCATGCACTTGCAATTCGCGTCCCCCTCCATTGTTGTTCATTCTCACGTAGAGGGATTATTTCCCATTTTTCATCTTCACGCACAGAACTTTCTGGGTTTTACCCACGTAGTTTCTTCCCCCGCGGATGATTTGGTCATATCCACTTCCCACCGACTGATTTTGGGTTCGGCATTGTTTCTCACGCTCATCCACAGGCTGGGAGACTATAATTTCTTCCCCAGCGTGGTCTGTATATGTTTTCTTGGTGATCTCGTGCCCAGGACGGGTTGTGTTTTCCCACATTGTTGGCTGTGGTTGTTGTGGTCTTCCTTACATGTTGGGGACTGTTGTAAATTCATCGGAGAGTCATTTTGGCCACAATAGGGCCAAGAATGACTCAGAATTCGTTTTCCTTGGTTTAAGCTGTGATAGCTAAATTGATTGCCTGAGTGCAATGGTTGGTCTTCGGACTATGAGAGGATTAGGGATGTTGGCTTAGATTTGCTTGATAAACCTGGTGGCTGGAAATCACACAGACAGAGCTAGAGGGTTGGCCTTCTTCTCCATCACCCCTGAATAGCACTGGAAGGGAATGCAGGGCCTGAGGGACTGTGTAGCAGAGAAGGGACTGATTCCTTGTGTTGGGTGTGTTTGGGTGTCTTAGAGGTCAGGCTAGTTCTGGTGTAGGTGTTCTTGGCTCTTTAAGGGGCTCACCAGCTTAGCAATTTTCCTTCTCCAGCTCCCTAATGGCCTGATAAACCCAACTCTGTTGGCTTGGCTGTGTGTTTTGTGTATCCTTGGCTATGTGTAAGACTTATAGTTCCCTTATTCCTTGGAGAATCATGCCCAGCTCAGGGGTGGCAGCATTGCTGAGAGATTAAGGAGCACGCTGGTCTATGGTTGGGTGGAACGTTGCAGCGACGTAGCTGGTTGTGGAAGGAGTTTTCATAAGATAAGTGATCTTTCCTATTTTACTTCTGCAACCTTACTTTCTGTTAATGATATGATGAACATGTTGCATGAATTCTTGTTGAATGTATTATGTTTCCGCTGTGTCTGATAGATGATTGCATCTGTGCATGATGAATATTCATGTGAGCATATTCTAGTTCAATATACAAGTTTAAGCATTTTGTTTCAGCAATTTTGTGCCTGTACATGTTCATGGGGATCTTAGCCCGCGTGTTTGAAGCTTGTAGTCGCGTCCTCCTTGCCAGTCGGAGGCATGGGGACGTGACAGTGATACAATAGTCACTTGTGCCTCTTAGATACTGAAGCACCCATTTCACTACATTCCAATGTTCTTTTCTTGTATTTTCCATGTACTTACTAACAACACCTACTGCATGTGAAATATCAAGTCTAGTACACACCATTGCATACATTAAGCATCCTATTGCATTGGTATATGGTACACGAGACATATAATCCTTTTTTTCACTGGCTTTGCATTATTCATTTCAAATCCTACAAGTATTTTCTCAGCATACTTCTCCTATGAAAAAATAATCTTACCATTTCTTCTGTCTCTTTGTATTTCAATACCCAATATTTGTTTTGCAACTCCAAGATCCTTCATATCAAAAGTTCTAGCCATTTGATCCTTCAACCTGTTAATCTCGACCATGATTTTACTCATAGTAAACATATCATCAACATACAATACTAAGATAATGAATGTGTCATTTAACCTTTTGAAGTATAAACAATGATCAAATTCACTTCTAGTATAACCTTGGCTCACCATGAAAGAATCAAACTTCTTGTACCATTGTCTAGGTGATTGTTTTAGGCCATACAATGATTTCTTGAGCTTCCAAACTAATCCTCCTTTATGATGCTGCACAAAACCTTATGGTTGTTCCATATAAATCTCCCCATCTAAATCTCCATGTAATAAAGTTGTTTTAACATCTAGTTTCTCTAACTCCAAATCAAGAAATGCAACTAGTGCTAACACAATAGGAAGAGATAAAATCTTGACAACTGGTGAAAAAATATCATGATAGTCAATACCTTCCATCTAAGAGTACCCTTTTGCAACCAATATAGCTTTGTATCTTTCAACCTTACCATCAACGCCTTTCTTCAACTTGAAGACCCACTTACATCCAACAATTTTTCTATCTTTGGGGAGTTCAACCAATTACCATGTCTTGTTTTTCTCCAGAGAATCCATTTCTTCTTTCATTCCCACCTTCCATTTAGCATTGTCAACACAATCAAAGGCTCCTAAAAACAAGAAGGTTTTCCATCATCAATAAATAAAACCTATGAAACAAAATTGGTATACCTCTTAAGAGGACTTATCTCTCTTATTGATCTTCTTTGTGTAGGTTGTGGGGTTTCCACATTTTCTTGAATTTATTCATCTTCCATGACTTCCCTCACACCTGAAACTTCTTCTTGTTTCTTTGAGTCATGAGAAGATTGGTTCTCCAACTGAACTAGTTGTTTTGATATTACATGTTCCTGTTCCACATCAACCCTTACATTTTTGGATTTAATCAAAGAAGATTCATAAAAAATTACATCTCTTCTAATGACGATCTTGTGGGACGTAGGATCGTATTGGCATATTTGAGTATATAGTTGTCATTGATGTCAAAGGTGTTCATGAATGACAAAGGAATAACCAATGGATATGATGGCAGGAAAAACTCAGTAAAATACTAATGTAGTGATGACATGGCATGGCATAGTTGAGGATGTGGCATGACACATATGATGAAATAGAATATGATGGTGTCCTAATGATTATGACAAACTAAGATAGTGATGGCAAAGTTGCTTATGAATCACAAAAGATACCATGGCAGAGTTAACGCAACATAATCCAAAGAAAAGACGAAATGGCACGATGATGAGGTAGCATAGACGAAGGTAGTGATGACATGGCACGATGATGAGGTGGCATAGTTAGCTACATGAGATCCGATGAACAAGGATAATTTTTTGTATAATCTGTAAAAACATAATGTAGATACACATTTGTTCTAGAATAGACAGTTAGGAAGCATCCCGCACAAGATCCGACGGTTAGGAAGCATCTCGCAAAAGATAGGCAGAAAAGCCAAAGTTCCGCAAAAGATCAAGATCGGATAGTCAGGGGTAAATCCGCAAGGAGATCAACGGTCCAGGAAAATGCGGAAACAAAGTTGGGAAAGTCCAAAATAGGAAAATGTGATTCTGCATACCGCATCCTGCAATCCGCAAGATCAACGGTCAGGAAAGACTTTGCAAAAGATCAACGGTGCGGAAGAAAAATTGCGAAAAGGAGCTTGCGGAAAGCTGAAATGTTACGTTTTTGCATCCTGCACCCTGCATCTTGCATCCCGCAATCTGGAAATATTCGACGGCTGAAGTTAGTTCTGATAAAATAGATCGACAGTGTGGAAGGAAAGTTGTGGAAATAAGCTTGCGGAAAGGATCTTGCGGAAAGGATCCTGTGGAAAGAAGATTGCAGAAAGGAGTTTGTGGAAATAAAAAAGAAGACAGTCAAAATCCCACATCCCACATCCTAGAATCTGGAGATCGACGGTCAAGAAAATGACCAAAGAAGATCGACGATGGGGAATTGTTGATGAGGAAATCTTGATAGGGAAAGGTGATTTTGAGGCCAAAATCGATGGTTAGATCGATGGTCTAGATTGACTTAGAGATAAGATCAACAACTTTGATTGGATTAGGAACTTGATATTGCGGAAATAAGTTTGGCAGTATGGAAGCACCTGCAAATTTTGGACACAGGTGCGGAAATGGTTTCCAAGCTATGGAGACGATTTCTGAGGTGTAGGATCAATGGAAGAACGTGAAAGGATGTTCTGGAAGGTGTCAACTTCAGATATGAAAGGGCGCAACAGTGAGGTGTGTTTTTTTCATTTTGAAGAGACACAACTGTTGAAAGAATTTTAAACGCTAAGAAGTATTTAAGCAGTAGAATGAGTAAGAAGGAAGATGTCTCTACAGTTCGAATTGCATGATCAAAATCAGAGACCAGTGGGTGTGACATAATTCAGTGGGAGAGAAATCATGAGAAACATATCAAGGTGGCAGGGTGGCGCTAAGGTGGGCAACAAGCCTACAGGGGGTTGTTTCCTCCTTTTAGTTGTAGCTGATAAACCAGGGGCTTGTAGCCTCCTTCTAATTGGCATTGGTAAATAGGGGGTTGCAGCATCCTTTCAGTCGTATTTGATCAACCACGGGGTCGTAGCCTCCTTCCAATTAGTGTTTGTAAATAACAATTTTGCGGTAATAGGATGTATTGGTGGTTTACCCTATTGGGATTCCATGTTAAACTTGTGTTCTATGTATTCTTTTTGTTATTTGTATTTAATAATAGATTTAATAAGTGGTTAAATTAGTAAAAATATAACAATACTGATTCACCCCCCTCTCAGTATTGACCAATAAACCAACAATTGTTATCATAGAAGGTTCCTTCAGCACAGTTTAACCACTGGAAGGTAGATCCTTTATATAACCACTATGGATCAACAAGAAGGCTTGGCCACTAATAGAAATCCACTATTTATAGGAGAAAACTATGCATACTAGAGTGTAAAAATGAGGTGTCATCTGATGTCCCTAGGATGGAAGGTTTGGGAAGAAACTAAAAAAGAACATAACACAGGAAACCAATATCCTACAGACACAGTAGAACTAGGCCAATATAAAGGAAATGCTAAATCCCTTAATGCAATATTGAGTGGATTAACAAACACCATGTTTACAAAGGTTGTGCAATGCACTTTTACCAAACAAGCATGGGATAAGTTGAATATTATCTATGAAGGAGCATCGAAGCAGGGATGATTTTAAGGAACCATACTTATTTAAAAGTGTATAAATGTTGGCGAATATTACTAATTCTTAAAACGCCAACTATAAAATGTTTGGCAATATTTTTTAAAAATATTTTAATTTCCAAGGATTTTATATCGTTTATATAATAATTTGGCAATTTTTAGGGTGAAAAATTTTTACCCCATAAAAATTGGGCGAAACAGGGCTTCAAAAAATGCAAAATGGTGAATCTTTTTTTGGGAGAAAAACATGGAAAAATAGCCTACTGGGCTAAAATTCACCCCTAAAATTATCCTTGCATCGAAGGTCAAAGAATCCAAATTGCGGACATATAAAGGTCAATTTGAAAGCCTCAAAATGAGAGAAGAAGAGAATATTGGGGAATACCTTCTTTGTGTAGATGAGGTGGTTAATTCTATTAGAGGACTTGGAGGAAAGTTGAAAGAAAAAGAAGTGGTAAGCAAGATACTAAGAACATTACCAATGAGATATTCCTCAAAGGTTTCCACCCTAGAGGAACAATATGACCTTAAAACAATGACAGTAGATGAGATGCATGGAATTCTCACTGCGTATGAGATGAGAACTGGACTAAATGAAATATCAAAGAAAGAAGAAGAGTTTAAAGTCACTTCCAAACATCAATCAGAAAATCTAGATGATGAGGAAGACCTCTTTGTAAGTAGACTTAATAAAGGCACTGGGAAATACAAAGGTAAACTACCTTTAAAATATTTTAACTGTGGCAGGATTGGACATTTTTCCCATAAGTGTCCCTACCCAAAACAAGAGGTGAGTGACCATGAAGAATCATGCTGTCATAAGGGTAGAAAGAAGTATAAATAGAAAAAGAAGAAATTCTATTCCAAGGAATAAAGTGAAGATGAGGAAATGAGTGAAGATCATGAAATCCTGGTTTTAGGAACAACAAACTCAGATGAGGAATCAGAAGTGGACATAGAAGCTGAATACATGGATGTTGTAGATGAAATTGAAAGAAGTAGGAAAAGAAACAAAGTTTTGAAAGAGAAACTGTCTAAATACCAAGAAGAGACAAATCATATTATTACTGATTTAAGAAACCAACTTCAAGAGGCCAAGAAGAGTGAGAAAGTTCTAGTAGTTATTCTCAGGAAGAGAATTCAAGATTCTGAAAAACTTGAGAAAGAAATTGCTTGACTTAGAGAAGGGGTTGATGAAAAATTTATCAAATATAAGTTTAAAAATAGCTCAAAGATTTTGGATGACATTCTGAACAGTCAAAGATCATCCAGTGACATATCTGGCTTAGGATTCGTTAAAGAAAAGAGGTCAAAGAGTTTCCCACTCACTAATCAAAGAGGAAGTACAAAGAGATATGCTGAAGTATTGAAGAGTCTTGTTAAAAAGGAAAAGTGCAAAGAATATGTTTTATCTTTTCATGACAAATATAGAACTCATGAGGATCTCAAGAGACAAGTAATAAATAGAAATCAGAAAATATTTCTGGTTCATTGTTATTCCTGTAATAATTTTGGTCATAAATCCATGAAATGTAAGGCTTATGAGAAAGTTAATGAGTACAAGAAGGATGCAATTAAAAATACGAAGGTAAGGAATCATAACCAGTTTGGACTTCTCCAAAGGTTCGATATAGAGTGTTACAAAGGTAATAACTTTGGACACTTGGCTAATAATTGTCAACTGAAATGTGATGCTCCAGTAGAAGTTCAAAGACAATGGAAGCAAATGGCAGTTAGGAAATAGAGAGATCAAAGACCTCCTATGGATAAAGAAAAATTTCATGGTTATTGTCATTACTGTCATAAGTTTGGTCACAAGGTGGATGACTGCAGATTCAGGGAAGAAAATCAAAGGATGAAAAGGGAACAGGACACCAATGCAGAGCATGGTGAAGGACAAGTAAATAGTACACCTATGGAAAAGGCGTGGATGAAAGAATTAGAAGCTTCAGAAGAAACACAACTTTCAATCATTAATGAAGTCTTTGTAGTTGATGTTGAGAATAAAGAGGTCATAGATAAAAATGACACTCATCATGAGGGAAATCTACTTAGTGATGTAGAAGAATACCCCAATGCAAATAAGGATGAAAGAGATGACGAAGGAGATAGTGATTGTGGAATTTACTTCTAAAAAAAAACACTCTCAGTTGTAAAAAAAAACCCTAAAAACTGAGGGCATGAACAATCATCTTAAAGGCATAGGAAATGTTGCATGATCTTAGGGAGACATTGATATCTTTAAGTTAAGGATTTTAAAGATGAGAAGGCAAATAATTGTCTCTTGTTAATGTTCTGTGTGAAAAGAAGAGAAAAAGAGGGATAATGCAGATCAGATCTGGTAATATCTCATTACGTGGTTAATAAACCTTGGTTATGGTTTCAAAATTACATTAGCTACCACCATTGGTTTTAGAGGAAGCTTATACTTAGGGGGAGTTAAAGTCAAAAAATTTCAATCGGTATCTAAGAAAAACTCAATTGGTGTCTAATGTTGAAGTATATTGAAAGCTATCTTCTTCAAAGATAATGGGTGATCAAGGTTGAGGTTATGAGTCTTTGTGTCCAAGATAGTGAGACCAGAGAAACTATGTAATAAACTGAAGTAATCTCCGTGTTGAGGATCTAAAGATATGGGTCCCTGGATAGTTGATAATATATATCTAAAATCCAAAAGAATCCAACAGTATATGTTTTTTTTTTATGAATATCTAAATGCACAGGCTTATGGATTTCTGGTAAAAGCGGAACCCACTTTACTTACATGCATAATAGACCATTAGATATGGTAGCAGGAACAAAGTTTTAAAAAAAGGGGGGGAAACATGTATCCTAGAATAGAAAATGGAAGAGTGCTGAAAAATCCTAAGTGTAGAACTATGTCACAAAAATGTTGACAAAGGAGAAGGAGTACAGTGACAGGGGGATTCCATGGATCTATCAGTTAAGCTATCATTCAAGAATAGGAAATGTTAAGATAAATGATAATACATTGGTTAAATAACCAAGTTCAGTTAAAAGGGGAGATATGATGATAGGAAAAGTTGTCAAAAATAGGAGAGACATGAAATCCTATATCAAAATAAGTGCAGCAGTGGAATAAGAGGTTATCGTTTATCATTGTTGTCAAAGCGAGAGAATGTTTAGAGGTTGCCATCAATGCCAAAGGGAGAGATTGTTGGCAGATTTGAGTATATAGTTTTCATTGATGTCAAAGGTGTTCACGAATGATAAAGGAATGACCAGTGGATATGATGGTAGTAAAAAATCAGTTAAAGACTAAGGTAGTGATGACATGGCATGCATAGTAGAGGATGTGGCATGACACATATGATGACCTGGAATATGATGGTGTCTTAATGATGAGGAAAGACTAAGGTAGTGTTGGAAAAATTCCTTATGAATTACAAAAGATACCATGGCAGAGTTAACACAGCATAAGCCAAAGAAAAGACGAAATGGCACGATGATGAGGTAGTATAGACGAAGGTAGTGATGACGTGGCACGGTGACGAGGTGCCATAGTTAGCTTCATGAGATCCAATTAATGAGGATCAAATTTTTTATAACCCGCAAAAAAATACTGCAGATCCACATTAGTTCTAGAATAGACAGTTAGGAAGCATCCTGCACAAGATCTGATGGTTAGGAAGTATCTTGCACAAGATCCGATGGTTAGGAAGCATCCTACACAAGATCCGATGGTTAGGAAGCATCCCGCAAAAGGTAGGAAAAAAATCCAAATTTTCGCAAAAGATAAAGATCAGACGATTAGGGGTAAATCCACAAAGAGATCAACGGTCCAGGAAAATGCGGAAACAAAGTTGCAGAAGTCCAAAATAGGAAAGTGTGATTCCGCATCCCCCATCCTGCAATCTGTAAGATCAACGGTGAAGAAAGACTCTACAAATGATCTATGGTGTGGAAGAAAAAATGCAGAAAGGAGCTTGCAGAAAGCTGAAATGTTACGTTTCCACATCCTGCATCCTGCAATCTGGAAAGATCAGACGGCTGAAGTTAGTTTCTCTAAAACAGATCGTTGGTGCAGAAGAAAAATTGTGGAAAGAAGCTTGCGGAAAGGATCTTGTGGAAAGGAAAAAATTGACAGTTGACATCCCACATCCCACATCCCACAATCTAGAGACCGATGGTCAGGAAAACAACCGATGAAGATCAATGGTGGGGAATCATTGATGAGGAAATATTCATACAGAATGGTGATTTTGAGGTCGAAATCGATGGTTAGATCGACGGTCCAGATTGAATTAGAGATAAGATCAATGAATCTGATTGGATTAGGAAGTTGATCCCATGGAAATAAGTTTGGCAGTGCAGAATCACCTGCAAATGTTGGACAAAGGTGCGGAAATGGTTTCCAAGCTACAGAAACAATTTCTGAGGTGCAAGACCAATGGAAGAATGTGAAAGGAAGTTCTGGAAGGTGTGATCTTCAAATCTGAAAGGGCACAATAGTGAAAGGTGTGTTTTTTCAGTTTGAAGAGATGAAATTGTTGAAATAATCTTAAACGCTAAGAAATATTTAAGAAGCAGCCTGAGTAAGAAGGAAGATGTCTTTGTAGTTCAAATTGCATGATCAGAATCAGAGATGAGTGGGTGTGATAGAATTCTGTGGGAGAGAAATCGTGAGAAACATATCAAGGTGGAAGGGTGGCTCTAAGGAAGGAAATAGGCCTGCAGGGGGTTGTTTCCTCCTCTCAGTTGTAGCTGATAAATGAGGGGGTTGTGGCCTCCTTCCAATTGTCATTGGTAAATAGGGTGTTGCAGCATCCTTTCAGTCATAGCTGATAAACCAGGGGGTCATAGCCTCTTTCCAATTGGTATTGGTAAACAGGGTGTAATACCATCATTGTCTGTAGTAGAATGAAAAACTATTTGTAAATAACAATTTTGCAGTAATAGGACTTATTGGTGGTTTACCCTATTGGGCTTCCACATTAAAAATTTGTTTTGTGTATTATTTTTGTTAAGTGTATTTAATAGTAGATTTAATAAGTGGTTAAATTAGTAAAAAGATAATAATACTAATTCAACCCCCCTCTCAGTATTGACCAATAAACCAACATATCCCACAATATATATCCTTTTGTTACATCATCATATCCAGCAAAAATGCACTTCTTTGATCTAGGGTCTAACTTAGAATGTTGATTTTTAGGAGTAAGTGCATAAGCTTCACAACCAAAGACTTTCAAATTCAAATCATCACAGGGATGACTAGTCCATACCTCTTCTAGAATTTTACAATCCAATTCCATTGATGGTGATCGATATATTAGATAAAAAGTAGTAGAAACTGCTTCTTCACACAACTCTTGCCCAAATTATCATTACTGAGCATGTTCCTCGCTCTCTCTAGAAGAGTCCTATTCATGCGTTCTGCAACACCATTTTGTTGAGGAGTGTACACATTTGTTTTATGTCTTACAATCCGTTCTTCTTTGCAATACTTTTCAAACTCTAAATAATTAAACTCACCTCCATTATTTGTCCTTAAACACTTGATTGTCCCGACAGTTCTTTTTTCCACCATAAATCTAAATTGCTTAAACGTGTTAAACACATAAGCTTTTCTTTTTAGGACATAGAACCAAACCTTTCTAGAAAAATCATCTAAAAATAATACATAATATGATTCTCCCCCATAGGAAATGGTAGGAGATGGACCCCACAAATCCTAATGAATCTAGTCGAGAACACCTTTACTAACATGACTACCTGCTTTGAATTTTTGTCTACACTACTTTCCAAATATACAATGTTTACAAAACATCAAATTTATATTTTTCATATTTGGAAGAAATTTACGATTCATTAATTCCTGAAGTCGTCTTTCACTCATATGATTTAGACACTGATGCCATAATTGAGTGGATCCTGACTCCTCTTCATATACTAATGTTGTAGCATTAAATTGAGTTCTTCTAACCAGTTTGTAAAGGTTTGTTGTTTTATGTCCATTCATGACCACTAAAGAAGCCTTAGATAATTTTATAATTCCACTTAAACCTGTAAACTTATGACCACACTAATCTAATACCCCAAAGAAATTATTTTTTTCTTTAAATCAGGTACATGTCTAACATCTGTAAGTGTTCTTATAACTCCATCAAACATTTTAAGTTTAACACTTCCAACCCCAATAGTCTTACATGAGTGATTGTCTCCTAAAAGAACTATTCCATCTTTAATTGTTTGATAAGTAGCAAACCAATATTTATGAGGACAGATATGGTGTGAAGCACCAGAATCTAATAGCCATTCTTCATTATATTCAGAAACATTACAAACAGACAAAACCTTATCGATCATACCTGAATCATACTTAACTGAATTTTCCTCTGATTTGGAGTCATCTTTCTTGGATTCTTGTATTTTCCAACAGTCCTTCTTGAGATGACCAATATTGTTACAGTACCGACATTTTAATTTTCTCTTTCTTTCCTTTGATTTAGACCTAGAAGTACCTCTTGACTTTTCTTCTTTCTCTTTATATTGACCTCTAACAACCAAAGCTTTTGATGAAGAGGTTTCAAGACTAGATTTCTTCCCTAATTCCTCAAACAGTAATTCCCCAACCACATTATCAAATTATAAGGTATCAATTGTTCTAAGGCTAATGGAAGAAACTACTTGACCCCAAGATTCAGGTAAAGTACATAAAAGATTGACTGCTTTATCTTCATCATCAATTTTAACATCCATACTATTCAATTGGAAAATGAGAGTATTAAAAACATTCAAATTATTTGTTATCTTCGTACCTTCTTTCATTCTCATGCCGTACAACTGTCGCTTCAAGTAAATTTTGTTTGTCAAATATTTGGTCATATACAAAATTTCTAACTTGCTCCATAGGCTTTCTACTCACTTTTCTATAACAATGTTAAATAACAGATCATGTACAAGACATAATAAAATTGTGCTAAGTGCTCTAGCATCTAATTCCTCCCATTCATCGTCTGTCACAATTAGAGGTCTCTTTTTCTTATCGTCTAAGAATTTAGGTAACCCACTACTACATTTCGATCCAAAATCTGACGGTTACTTCCGACGGCGCATGGATTTTTTCTTTTAAACCTACCAAAAATCACAAAGTTAATTTTTTTTTTAAATTGTGGTCATAAGCGTCGCTTAAGCGACAGCTAGGCTCATAAGCGTCGCTTAAGCGACGGCTAGCCTAGAAAGCATCGCTTAAGCGACGGCGCATACCACTCTACATAAGCCTAAGAAAGTGTTTCCCTTGCTGGAAAGAAAAACCATGTAATTCAATTATGTTAGCATGTGTATAGGTGAATACCCCTTCCATCCCACTACCTAAGATAGACTACATATCAATAGTTTCAACATATTTAATTGTACTCTTACTAACAACATATATGGAAGACTACAAAACCAGTAAATGTTGATCCTCTTCCAAAGTTATGTTCAAATGAAAAGGGAAATTAACTTGTCATTCCCCTTGTCGCATACTACAACTTAGTGAAAAAATTATTATGTTTGGGTAAGGTCACTGCATTAGAACTAATGTATCTCCTTGGGGATGACCACTCACACATGCACATATGTTTAAGCATGATATTGGTATATTATGTGAATTTGTCTTCTATCAAGGTCCAGAATCACGGGGTCAATCCTTTTGTCATGTATATGGAGCCATGATTTGAGCGTGGGTTAATGTATGATATTGGAGCCCCATGTACTATGGCATGACTTTTATTGGCA
>LPNX010867016.1:92421-155875 GCA_001517045.1 Pseudotsuga menziesii
CCCTACTTTTCCCTCCTATAGAATAACCACTATAGACCAAATTAAGCATATTATGATATATTCGTATGTAACATGTATTTGCATATCGTTATTGGTGTAATGGCTTGTAATGGCTTATTGGTGTAGAGGCCCTTTGTTAAAGGCTCTGTTGAAAGATGAAAGATCGGGGGTTCACTTCGCTCCACAGAATGCCCTCCTCGACTCTAGCGCTCTGCCCTATGCACAGTTTGCTCAAATTAACCACAGTACTGGATTTTGAGCTAATTGCAATTTCCAGGATAGAATGTCTTTTGCTGATTTGGGTGTACCACTGCCTGTGATAAATTTCTGTTCACCTGATCATGAGTTTGTGGGCATTAAACCTCCAGATTTGATGGTGCAGGCAAGGAGGGAAAATAGCACCCGGTGATTAGCGTTTTCGTAAGGAAATTATGTCTATGAAAAAGGGATGGAGGAAATTTGGAGTTGCAGTTGTGGGTTTGGTGCTGCTATCCATGCTCATTCCATTGGTATTCTTGCTCGGATGCTATGGTGGATTTCAGAGCAGTAAGTTCATCTGAACCCATTTCATTTTTTATTTGACTTGAAGCCCCCTTCTCACAGACTTTTTTGTATGGGGAATCTAGATTTGGAGTACTTTGGCTGGGGCTGGGGCACTTACAGGTTTTTATGAAGCCCATTTGTGGAATTTGTGGTGGGTGTTTTTCATTTTATTCAACCATTTTGTCTCTCTGATGTATACTCCTACAATGGGCATTTGGTGTATACCTATATCCTTAGTACTGTGGGTGATTTGGGGTTGGTATTTGCATTAGATCTGATTGAACAGCAGGTAGTGTCAACGTAATTGGTCAACGTAAACCTTGGCAAACAAATTGGTCAACCCTGGGTTTCTATTGCCTCTTTCTCAGGATTTTTCTACAAATGAATCTCAACGTAAACCCTGCTCCTGGTCATTCATTAGACATTAATAAATGTATCTTATCGTAGGTTAAACATGTAGCTCTTGGCTGGACACCCTTTGGATGATTACATCTTTCAAATCGCAGGTTAAACATGTAGCTCCTGGCCATTCATTAGACATTAATAAATGTATCTTATCTTAGCTAGGAGAAAACATTTTTTTCAAACCCTGACTCGCAGGTTAAACATTGTATGACCTTCGTTGACATTGTATGACCTTTAGATTCAAATCGCAGGTTAAACATGTAGCTCTTGGCTGGACACCCTTTGGATGATTACATCTTTCTTCTCAGTGCTTTTGTTTGGCACAATCTCGAAGTGGTAGGGAAAGAGTAGCACCGTTTATGCTTCAAGACTTGTGAGATCTTGGGGGGCTATATGCTTTCCACTAGTGAGCCATCTTACCTCTATAAGACCCTTTGGAATTGTTGTTTCAGAGTTTGGGATAATTCACATGACACTAGTAGACAATCGAGTTCCTCTAAATGCAAATGGTGGGTTGCCTCATCCAGGAAGGGACACATTTCCCATACCATTTCTTCTAATTCTTCTAGCTAGTGATCTATTTGGACTTTCTTCTTTATGACCTTAGATGGTAGGATAGATGTGCATATTGAGATTGTTGACTTGGAAGAGGAACATACCTCTTGGCCTCTCTTCTTGATCTTAGTTGATAGCTTCAATAGTTCATGATCTTCTCTCTCTTGTACCATTTTACATGACATTTTTCTCGAGGTTTGGGTCCTGAACAGCGCACACACATTGGTATCTGATTTTGGCACTCCCTCTCTAGGTGGATTTTTCTTTCATCTTTGTTGTTCATGGTGAGACATTATTTCTTGGAGATTAGATCTGTTTTTTTTGCTTTTATAGAGTTGCTCATGTGCTCCCACCTTGTATCGACATTGTTGTACTTAGCAATGGCATTAACCTACTGTTTTGGTCATTCATTAGACATTAATAAATGTATCTTATCTTAGCTAGGAGAAAACATTTTTTTCAAATGCTTCATATATTACATTAAAGAGCAAATTTGCAAACAATTATAATAGAGTTCAAGATACTTACATCATATAGACAACAAGAGAACCAAGAAAGTCCTGGTACACAAAAGCTAGAAAGGCCATCATATGGACCCAAGCCATCATGGCGAGAAACTCAACATTATGGCATAAATACATTAGTGAATTCACATGAGTGGAACTGACTCTTCCTTAAAACATTGCAAAACCCCAAGAGAAAGAGGACGAGGAACCTAATAGAAAGTAACTTTGCAATGATGTTTCTACATAAAACCAATTGCAACCAAATAAATTGAAAGCCAAGTAATTTGCAGTTGTTCTTGACCATCCAAGTGTCCAATAGGAGGGGCCCCTTCTAGGAAAGTAGAGCTAGAACCAAAGACTGGAATTCAGCTTGAAACCATGACTAAAAGACTTTGGTAGCCTGACATTTCCAAGAAACGCACTGCACTGTCTCCTTACCGCACACTACTCAGGCCAAATTGGTAGCGCCAACTTTGTGCAGCCTACTCTTGACAATTAATTTGTGATGAAGCAATAACCAACCCTAAACTTTATGTTTAAAGGAGGCAAGAGCTTCCAAATGGATTGACACCGCTGTAGTCATCTGTGTCCATTGGATCTCCAAGCCCCCACTTTTTATTTAAGAAAAGTCCTATGCTTCAAGAGTGTCTCAAGGACTCATAAATGCCCTCCATCTCATAGGCTTTCCACTTTCCCATCTCCAATCACTTTAGATAGATCATAGAACCTTCCCTTTTGTGTTCATATTTTATACAAACAACTCTTTGGAATTATATTGCAATGAATTGTGAGAACAACCTTGTGCACACCAGAATGCTTTTGAGCATGGTTAAGAGTTCACATATGCCATTGTCGATTGTTTGAATTCCATAAGTCTTTCAAAAAACAAGGCCTCTCTGAGCTAACCTTTTGTCTCTAGGATGCTCCAAGAATAATATGAGGCTGTGCTACTCCCTCATATCACCAATATCCAGCCCCTTTGGTGCTAGAACCATCATGCATGAACCAAGGTGTAGTAGTCTCTAGGCATTATGAATAAGTATACAAATATACGATCCATGACAATGACAATTCATCAAGGAGAAAAGTGAGTTTCCTGCATCAAAACACCACCCCGATCAAATAGAAGCATCATCTTTAAACAAGTAAGGTGTGTATCCCCAATCTCTATTTCCTGTATTCACTTTCTTGTTATACTTCTAATTTACAGCAAGTGCACTATATAGTGAAGTACTAGTTAATATCTCTGTTTTTCTGTTGGAGCATAATTTTGGTTGATGTGGATGACCTTTGCTTCTGTATTGCTCCGTTCTGCCTTATTACATACTTGTGCAAAGCATTGCTAGCTTTCTTAGTAGACTGTTCTTTCTTAGGGTGGAGGCACACAACTGCTATATTTCAATTTGTACTGTCAAGACTCAAAACAGTTGCATTTTTCTTACCAGTAAGTTGATATAAGGCATATTTGCAGATACAAATTGATGGTATTCCTCTGAACGAGCTTGATGTGAAATGGTTCGGGTCAGAAATTGGAGTTGTGAGTCAGGTACAGATATCTATTTTAATGAAAAGCTTCAGGCAACAAATGATATAAGAAAATCTAGTGGTATTATTTTATCTAACCTATTGAAATTCAGGAGCCACTCCTCTTCAGCATGGATATTGCTTCCAATATAAGTTATGGTTGTGTAAAGAAAGTCAGCCAAAGGGACATAGAATGGGCTGCAAAACAGGCAGATGCACATGAGTTTATAATGTCCTTGCCAGATGGTTACAAAACTCTTATTGATAATGCTCGTCTTAGTGGGGGTCAGAAGCAATGTATTGCCATTGCTAGAGCAGTTCTAAGGGAACCCACAATTTTAGTCCTTGATGAAGCAACCAGTGCTCTAGATGCGGAGAGTGAGAATTATATAAAGGTATAATGTTTGGTAAGGTAGCATTTAAAAAAAATCCTTTACTTGGATACTCAGTTTAATGTGATATTCTTGTCATCAGTTCAAATGCAAATCTTGATATAGGTTTTCTTTAAGCTCAATGTGCCTTGTTGCATATGAATTCTCTGCAGCAAACAATTGAAAGAATTGTGCGAAGCAATAGCAAGAAAAAATGTACCGTCCTTGTTATTACGCATAGGTTAGTTCATACAATACATTTCTGTCTTTGTTTCTGCTTTTTTGACACATCCAAACTCTACAAGGTACATCAGTTTGATCTTCATAACCCTAACTACCATGGGATTGTTTTGCAGGCTATCCACAATATGCACAGCGGACAGGATTATAGTGATGAAAAGTGGGAGAATTTTGGAGGTTAGTGTCCCTTTACTAGTGCTTGGTAATTATAATTTGTTTCATATTTTAATCAAGATAGTTCTCATGTCTAACCATCAGCACTTTATATTAGAAATTCATATTGCATGTATGTGTGATGACATTCCTGTATGAAGCCTCCGTAGAAGGTACATCAAACTTAATAGAGATTGATCCACTAAAATAGGTTGAGATTCATTTGTAGAAAAATCCTGAGAAAGAGGCAATGGTCAACGTAAACCCTGGGTTTCTATTGTGAGGTAGCAAGTACATTTTATTGTTGGTTCCAGAAATATGTCCCAAGGGGCTGCTCCACAATCACAAAAGAAACGGCTTAAACGAGAGTAAACAAGTCTGTGACCCCTGTGGCACACCCTGGCACAAATAGAACAACACCCTTTAGAAATAGTCAGATCGCAAGTGTAGCAGAAGTACCAATGTGGTTCCATAAAGTTGCTTCCACTAGTGGTGAATGTACAAACTTTTGATGCAAGTGACCGTTAAAAAAGCATTCTAACAATTTTTTTTTTTTTTTTTTTTCTGCAAGTCAAACAATTGAGCAGCTTTTAGCTCTCTGAAGACCTGTATTTCGGGTTTTGGGTCTCACTTGAGTTGTTTTTGATGAAAAGGATTCAGGGCTGTCAATGCTAAGAGGATTGAGTTGTTTTTTGATGAAAAGGATTCAGGGCTGACATGCATGTCCATTGTTTCTTCCTTTCCTTATCTACAAATGGGAGTTTACATATTTAGTTTGTATCTCACTAATGGATTCTCAGTGTTCATGCTGTTTATCTGAAACTTGGCTGAAGCTTATGAGGGGTTCTACTTGTGTGATGGATTTTGAACTGGCAATGCTTTGAACTCAAACAAAACTCCATGTTTTCTAGGCACCTGTGTTAGCACCATTAGAGTGAAAGCTTTGAAACACTATGGTCTGCTGCAGTGTACAATTCTCTCTCTTACATGCAGTTTCAGGATGGTCTCATCTGCACTCTGGCATATGTTATGTTGCAACTACCTCATCATGTAAGAGTCCCTTTAGAAAAACTTAGAGTCTGTTCTCTCCAGCTTCCTATGAAGACAGAGCATCACCTTCCTAGTGACCATTGCATTTGTAATTCCGATTCCATGAACCCGAGTCTAAAGATTACTCCATGTTTAAATGTCTTATTATGAGATCAGGGTGAAGTGTTTTTTGTCTTTTTAGAGATGACTTTAGTTTGTTGAAGGCCTTTTGGTCAATGAGAAAAAGTCATTAGCCACTTTTGAAATGATATCCATAGCTTAAACCAAAACATCAGAAGAAACATAACATCCACTTCTAGACTGAGATACAGCTAGAAAAGCCAAAGAAAAATACCATGCTTCCATTCCAATTCTTCAAGGATTCTCAGGAGAAACTTTCTTGGCAGGAAAAAGGAAGAAAAGATTTGATGTCAAAAGAGCCCCTTCAATCTCCTTTAGCAAACCATGGGACTAGGTTTGGAAGAGCCTCTACCAAATTATCATGCATCCCAGCCTTGGGATTCTCCAATCCTTGACATCATACCTATGCTGGGATACAACTTTGGGAATTGAAAGAACCAGAGAGAAACCTGATTTCTTGTGCATGTTAAAATTTCCTGCAAAGATTTCCCATTGCTAGAAATGGATTCTCCTTCCCCAGCCCAGGTAGACACGTCCAAGAAGGGGAGTATGAGAACCCCACAAGAAAAAGGAGGAAACCTAGAACATCTGGAAATGTTGAATGTAGTTACTGTTGACAGGAAATAAAGCAATTGGCTTGACACTTCAGGGATATTTACCTTATTTACCTCTGTGATTTTATGGTAATTTATATCTTTTCTCAGTGCTGATGAGTTAGCTGTTAATACATTTTTTGTTGTTGAATAAAAGCAACGATTACTTAGATTCCTTAAGATAAACTTGCTTATCTATAGAACTCTTAAAATCCTGTTCCAAACAGTGAAAATCTGATTGATGATGACCTTACTTTTGAATGCTTTATTGAGGGTAGACACTTTGTCACCTCCATATGAGATTTTAATTCTCAGACCTGATTGAACTTGGTAATGAGCTGTTTTGCAAAGAAGACATTGGTTTATGTTATCAAGAATATTTTTTCTTGTGTAATTCAAAGAAACAAAGACTGGTCGTTTATAGTTATAAAATAATTCCTTACCAAACTATCTCTTGCTTATTTAGTATCTTCAACAAATTGATAATACTTGGTACAGTGATTGCAGGCATTAGATTTTGTTATTGTGGAAGCCAGACATAATGGGATTAGGTTGATTTTCAGCCTTGTTAATAATCTCAATGCCTATGGTGGTAAGGGTCAATATGTAGAATGGGCGCATGCAGCTGGAATAAATGTGGGGTCTTCAAATGATTCCTTTTTCTCTGATCCCACCATTAGAGGATACTACAAGGAGTATGTTAAGGTAAAGCTATTGCTCTTAATCTAATGCCTGGATTAAATGTTGGTCCATTGTTGAAGTTCATTCTCAATTTCAAAGAGTTAAAGTATCACATTCCCACATTTTCATAATATAGGAGACAGTTTCTAAATTGAAAAGTCTTTCTCAGCAAGAAGATCATATATGGCATCTGGAAAACACATCCTAATTGTTGTTTCATGGAAGAGTTTTATCATTTAATGGCAGAGCTTAAATCTCTACCCAAAATGAACAATACAACGAAGCTTCTGCATCAGCTATCTATAATGAGTGTGAGTTTGACCAACTTAAAAGAATTGGTTCTTTGATATTGACTGTGCATGCCAACCTGTGAGATGAAAAAATCACAAACATGCATTCTGTGTAACTTGAAATAATGGATCTCTCCACACTCTTCATTGATTGTAAACAAGTGTTGTCTTTCTTGGTCTGTTTCTACCCGTTCATTTTATTGTTTACTTCTGTTTACCAATTTCCCAATTATGGCATTGTAAAAGAATGGCTTTGTTCTCAATTTCTTGCCTTCCCTCAAATTCTGCAATCCTAAGATTATTTCTTGTATTAGCATGATCCAACTCCAAAAACGATTATCATAAATCGGTCTTTTCTTTTATCACTAATGGGATTGTGCATTGTTTTATCTGGAAATTATTCACATCCTTTATCTCTTCATTGTGGCAAGTCCTATTACCTAAGGCAGCTGAACAAATAAGCACATAGTTCTGATTTTCTGCACTGGGAAGACACGGGGACCATTATGGAGAACAAGATCTGCTTTTTAGAAAAACCATGGTTTTGTCTTTAATTTTATAGGGCTAATTGAATATCTCTTTGGCATTTTTACCTGAGTCGTCTACTTTGTTTGACATCTTCACCTGGTATTTTTACCTGAATCTACATATTAGACCCCTTCTACAAAGTATTTGACATTCATGATGCAAAAGCTATCTAGTGATGTATAGATTTTCTAGCGTTTTAATCATTATGCTTTGGACTTACTTCACCTGGATGTCCCACCAGGACTCTCTGACACTAGTTCTTTTGTATTTTTTTTACATTTGTATTGATATTTATTGTTGTTGAGTAGTAGCAGTAGCAATTTAGAGCCTCTGCTAAATTGCAAATGTAAAAGGGCTTAGCTAGTATTTTTGTATTTCACTGTAAAATTTGCGCATTCACTGAGATTCAGACAGCATATGGACATGGATACTGAAAACACAATATTCTAAGAGTGATCTGTCCTTCCCCATCTGGTGACAACACTGTTGTAGCATAGATTTTACAGTATTATGTATTAATATTTTTCACAGTTCCTAAGATTTTAGAAGTTCTGTATCTTCCTAATTGCATTTTGCCTTGTTTTGCTGCCAAGCAGATACATAGGATCTCTCTCTGCTACAATTCAGAGTTTTGAAAATGTCCTGATTACTTGTGCATGTAATAACAACTAGAGAACACCATGACCAGTTAAATGTAGAATTTCTCAAAAGAACTCGAAGGCATAAACTGGTATGTAATTGTGATAAGACCAACAGTACCCTATCAATAGATATATTTAACCTGCTAGAAATTAAGACTTACCCTTCCTTATTATTAGAATACAATCTAATCTTCAGTAAGAGTGCAATGTAATGATGCTAATTAAGTCAGCTTTTGCTTTTACATTTTGATTACCGTTTACATAATTGAAATGTGTCTTATTTATTATATTTTGCTAGTTAGTTATATTCATTCTAACAATATTATTCGATATCTTTATAATGCTATGTTCAAATCGTAATGAATATGATCAAGAATGCTTTGATAACAAACCTCTCTAATTCCATGTATTTTGTTTGAAGTCTCACCATTGTTACTTGCACTTATGTAGGAGAGCTTCATTACATTGTATATTCAGTGACAGGTGACAAATGATTTTTTTTTTTAAAAACGCCTACAGATGTCACTTAACCGACGCTTCTGTAGGCGATTTTTTTTTAAAAACAGTAAGAGACGTCGCTTAACCGACACTCAATATATTTACCCGTCGCTTCATCGACGGCTTTGACTGTCGATTTTTCGACGCCTTTAGTTGATATCCGTCGCTTATCCGACGGTATGAAGGGTTATTTTATAAAAAAAAATTCATTACTGTCCAAGAAATTCTGTCGCTTAACCGACGCTGTAAATTTAACCGACGGTTACATAGGTGTCTCTTAACCGACGGTTACTTAGGTGTTGGATAACCGACGACAAGTTTCCGACGCTTAAGAAAAAATCAAAGTGTCGTACATGCGACAGGAAAGTGTCGGAAAACCGACATGACGGCCGTCGGATTTTTGGTCAAAATGTAGTAGTGACCCCTGTTGTACTAACAAATCCCACATCTTTAATTTCCATAGTTCAAAATTATTTTTACCATTAAATTTTTCAATTTCAAACTTTGTGCTAGAAATTGTTGTGAAAATTTGTGAATTTTTTTTAATATATATTATTAATCTGCCACAGTAATCTAGGGACTAAACACAAGTCCCATCAAAGATTAATAACAATAAGTCATGAAAATGGTGTAATAGGGCTACAAAATGAGTAGCCGCCCTGTATATTCACACAAAGAATTGAGTAATACAATACAATGATCATGCTACAAGCATGAATGACAAAGCAATTCGAATTCCCAAGGAGGTCATTCAAATTGAATGAGTGAGTCTAGCTTAACTAAATGTAAGCCATAGTCAACACTCTAGTTAACCACTAATCAAAACCCTAATTGAATCAACTGATCCCTAACTGAAGTCGAAGTGCAATAAATGACTGAGTCTAACTGAAAGTAGGTTAGACACATGTCACAGCAAGCCAACCAACAATTGGTAGCACTTCAATGACTCCAATGAACCCCGATGAGGTTAACTGAAGTGTAACTGAACATCAGAAGTGGTTGGAAGCACCTTTGTTGACTCCAGTTCATTAAATAATCAATAAATAATCAATTTAATGAAGGAGGGCACCTTCACTGCTCTGATTAACTGATTGTAACCATCAGTTAGCAATATGGGGCATTAATGACACTCAGATCACCCCCGGAGTGCTCCAGTTAGCCTCCCTGAATGTAGGAGAAGGCTAAGTTAGCCTCCTTGACTGAAGGTAGGCATGGGTGTGATCTAGCTAATGTCATCTAGTGCTCCTCCGATGTCAATTAAGTCAATAATACTTAGGATAGTGGTTTAACTAGGCCAAATTGACCAAAAGAGTGTGTATGGTGGTAAATGTCTCCAACACCCCCCCTTAAGCTATACTCAGGAAGAGTTTAGAAAACATAAAATGCATAAAAATTATAGGGCCATGGAAACTAAGGCCATAGGTCACCCTGTACAATGATAAAACTAAAACAATGCTCAAAAACAAACTAAGTGATGAAAAGAGGGAAAACCCAGTGGGAAAAACCCCCGTTCAAGATGAACACTGAAAGTAGTCTGATCACCTTGATGAAATCACCCCCAACAGTGAAAAAAGGTAAGTGAACTTATTTTCTGAAAATATCTTGGTGAAGATGTCTGCAATCTGCTCATCAGTTGGGCAGTATTACAGAATGATGGTCCTGTCATGTACTAGCTCCCTGATATAGTGCATGTGGATCTCTACAAGCTTGGTCCTCTTCCTGGTAACTGGATATGTGGATATATTAATATCACTTTGATTGTCACAAAAGAGGACAGTGGACAAAGTACTACCAAGATCAAACTCTGAAAGAATGCCTTGCAACCAAACTGCTTGGATGCAAGCATTCACCGCTCCTCGATACTCCGCCTCTGCTGAAGATAATGCTATGGCAGCCTGCTTTTTGCTAGACTAGAAAATGGGGCCACCACCAAACATGAATGTGGAAATTGAACCTAGGGATAGAACAATTACACTCACAACAATTATCAATTATACATGCAAAATCACTCACAAAAGAGACTGAATATGGAGCTGAACACTAAACTGTATTGAATAAGTGTACAATAGCCAACCCTGTTAAGTCATATGCTACCACAATAAATATTTACATGAAGGATTCGAATGCATGAGGAGGCAATTTGAATATAGTCAAAAGCAAGCTTACTAAATCTAAGCAAATCCCCCATAGGTGCATAAAGCAGTTTCCAAAACTGTCAAGGAGCTCACGAATTGGAAGAATCAATTAGGCAAGATAAAATGTAATGGAATGAAAACTCATACATGCTTTTCATAGGAGAAAAGAGTGGAGGATGTAGAGGACAAAAAACTAGTTAACCTCACCTAGTCAAACTTTCCCAATTGCCTTAAAGCACTGAAAAAGCAGGCAATAAAACAGAAAAAGCAGAAGGGCGCTTAGGAGGCCAGGAATAAAGTAGATTTGATTCCATGAGCTTTCCCAAGTGCTCCATGAGTCAAAATTAGCAAGTTTGACCACTATGGATGTGTAGATGACAACTTGCATAAGGTGGAACATGGAAACTAGGCAAATAAGACAAAAATGGATTAATTAATGTCTAAGGTAGCTAACTATGGGTTGATTATTCTAACACCCCCCCTTAAGCCTGACTTATGATAATATATCAGAAAATTATAGGGCCTAGAAACAATGCTTAGTCACCCTTTACATACTGCATGTCCATTTAACCAAGGAAAGAGGCAAAAACCCAGTGGGAAAATCCTCCCTTAAACATGGACTGTAAAACAAAATTTGGAAATCTTGTCATCACTCATGCTTCACAGCATGATCAGCAATCTCCAGCAGTGATTTGAGATTGCTGAAGGTCTTCTCACAAAATGCTTTGGTGAAGATATCAGCTACTTGTTCTGAAGACGAACATAAGAGTAGGTGAATGGTGCCATCATGCAAAAGCTCTCTGATGTAGTGCATATGGATCTCAATGTGTTTGGTTCTCTGCTTCTGAACTAGATCATTGCTGATTCGAATGGTACTCTAATTACCACAGTAGATAGTAGTTGAGTATTCTGATTCGAAGCCACACTCTTCAAGTAACCCCTGCAACCATAAACATTGAGTTGTTGCATTTACAACTCCTCTGTACTCTGCTTCTGTAGATGAGAGTGTAATGGCACTTTGTTTCTTGCTTGACCAGCTGATTGGCCCTTCTGCAAGCATGAACACATATCTTGATGTGGACTTTCTATCTATGCTATCACCTGCCCAATCACTGTCAGTAAATCCAATCAAATCAAGATCAGATTTTGCTTTATAGAAGATCCCATGTGTCCTTGTTCCCTAAACAAAGTTAAGGATCCTTTTGGCTACTTTCCAATGGATCTCATGAGGCTGATCCATGTATCTAGAAGCCACACTTACTGCATAAGAAATATCAGGTCTAGTATGTGTAAGATACAACAAACATCGAATCAATTTCCTATACAATGTATTGTTTACCATAGGTGAAGAATCAACTTCTTCAAGCTTCACTCCTGAAAGGAAAGGAGTCTTGCTTGGCTTGCAATCCTTCATTCTGAATTTTTTCAGCAAATTCAAGGCATAATTGGACTGGTGCACCTTGATTCCAGCTTTGGTTTGAGCAATCTCAAGCCCCAAGAATTGGCTTAAGAGCCCCAAATCTGTCATGGAGAAGGCTTGGTTCATTGCACCCTTCAAGGAAGCAATATCATCCTTTGAGCTTCCTGTAATGAGGAGGTCATCAACATATAACACAATGATCATTAATGAACCATTAATCAACTTAAAATATACATTTGGATCTGATTTGCATCGAACAAAATTCAGTGATAGCAGAAAGCTATCAATCTGATTTGCATCGAACTTCCTTAGCCTGCACACAAGAGATGGGTTAGTAGCAAATCCTTGAGGCTGCTGCATGTATATCTCTTTAGTGAGATCTCCATTCAGGAAGGCACACTTTACATCCATTTGATGTACCTCCCATTGCTTTGAAGCTGCAATGGCTAAGGCTATCCTGATGGAGTCCATCTTTGCCATTGGTGCAAAGGTCTCATTGTAATCTGTGCCATGAACCTGTGAGTAGCCCTTGGCTACCAATATGGCCTTGTACTTTAGAGTTGAACCATCAGCATCAAATTTGGTCTTGTACACCCACTTACACTGAACTAGCTTCCTCCCTGGGGGAAGATCAACCATCTCCCAAGTGTTGCTCTTCTGGAGTGAGCTGAACTCTTCCTTCATGGCTGCTTGCCATCTTGGATCTCCTGCTGTATCTTCATATGTTTGAGGATCTGATTCCACCATCAGATAGCATTTCTCAGCAAGCATAGGATCCTTCATGCACAGAGCACTCTCAAATTGAGATCTAGTCCTTGTAGGGTCATTAGGATTTCCAGCTAGCTCTCCTGCTACATGAATGGTCTTGTCTGCCCATTCTGGCCTTTTACGGATGTTAGCATCTGCAATAAATTCATCACTATTAGCCATATCAGAATCAGCATGTTCAACTATCTCTTCACTTACATTCAGAGGTTCTGGTAGTGAAGAGGCTTCTCCAACTTCCACTGCTGCTAGGGGTTCTTCTTGAAACTGAACACACCTTTCGATGAAGGCTTTGTTTGTGCTCAAGTTTATCAGCTTGTACCCTTTTGAATCTTCAGAGTACCCAACAAATAGACACTCTTGGCTTTGGGGCTGCAAATACTTTCTCTTTTCTGTTGGAATTCTATCCCAAGCCCTTGAGCCAAAAATCCTGAAATGGGTCACATCTGGCTTGTGCCCACTCCATGCTTCGAAAGGAGTCATACCATCAAGTTGTTTATGAGGCACCCTATTCTGGATTTAGGCTACATAGTTTATAGCTTCGGCCTAGTACTTTGGTGGCAAAGTCTTAGCCTCCACCATGCATGTTGCCATCTCCTTCAGTGATCTGTTCTTCCTCTCAGCAACACCATTCTGCTGTGGTGTGTAAGGGATAGAATGCTGTATCTGAATACCTGCATCTGCACAATATTGAATAAACTCAGACTTGACATACTCATCACCATTGTCAGATCTGAGGACCTTGAGTTTCCTCCCAGACTGGTTTTCAACCAAAGCCTTAAAGACTTTGAAGAGGCCAAAAACTTCAGACTTGTGTTTCAGGAAGTAAACCCAGCAATACTTGGAAAAGTCATCTATGAAAGTCAATGCATATTTGGCCTGAATCATGGACATATGAGGGAATGGGCCATAAACATCACTGTGGATCAACTCAAGGGGTGAAGAGGTTCTCTCATGACTAGCTCTCTCAAATTTATGCTCTGGGTGTTTTCCTAGGATGCAACCTTGACAGACTCCTTTGGAAAATTTTATCTTTGGTAACCCTATGACCATCTCTTTTTCAATAAGATCAGAAAGATACTTGTAATTTAGGTGGCCAAATATTTCATGCCAAATATTTCTTGCCTCATTAGCATGAATAAGAAGAGCAGAGGGGTTTGAGTAGGGTAAGAAGTGTGAGAACATGTATACCTTCGAATTATGATTCGCAACTCCTTTTGCAATGACTTTACCACTTGAGATCTTTGTGATCTCAACTTCATCAGGGGAGAATATGACCTTCTTTGGAGACCCTATGTGGGTCATCTGATACACTGATAAGAGGTTAGAGGCAAGACCTGGAACATACAACACATTGCTGAACTTACCATGATCAAGATCAATCCTCCCTTTGCCCAAACTTTCAGTGCGAGAGTCATCTCCCAGTACTATTGGTGGACCTTTTGACATGTCAAATGAGGTGAATGCCTCCTTGGTCGAAACCATATGTCTTGAAGCTCCAGAATCAATGATGAAACTAGGTGAGCTTGATGTGCCAGCAACCAATGCATGAACTCTCTCTCTGTATTTTGAACTTGATCCTCCTTCCCTCTTCTTTGAGTTGTCTCGAAGGGAGATGCCATTCTTCTCTAGGAGTTGGGTCAGCATGTCTATTTTCTTCTTCATGCAGGAGCTCTTAGTATGATTTCCCTTACTGCAGTATGTGTACTTGCTCATTTCTCCTTTGTTTTTCTTCTTCTGGTAGTTCTTCTTGGAACCTTGAGGCTCCTCGGAGACTTGTTCTTGTCTCTCTTTTGCTTAGGTGGATTTTTAGCTTTCTTTTTGCTTTTTGAATCCACCCTCGAATCTCTAGAAACCAAATCTTGGTATTTGGATGGTTTGATGGTGCCCATCATCACCAGTTTGTCCTTTTCTTGTGTGAGAGATTCCATGAAATATGCAAGGCTAGGCATCTTCCAGGCTCGAGCTGTCAACTTTGTGGCATAGAAGGTCGAAACAAACACTGAATAGCTAGGGCGAAGCTTCGAGAGTATGGCCAAGACCAGCTGATCATCCTTATTTTCGATCCCACATTGTTTTAGCTACAAAACAAGTGCTTTGAACTTGGAAAAATAGAGTTGCAGGGATTCAAAGCTATTTGGACTCAGGGAGATCAGTTCATTTTTGATTTGATGTCCCTCATCTCATCTGTATTTCCAAAAATATCAACAAGCTTCTCCCATACTTCATTCGGTGATTTCAATCCATCAAGATGGAAAAGGAGGTCTCTGGATATGCTCAGACACAGGAGACCATAGGCCTCATCCCTCCTGTTGTGCCATTTTATCTTCTCTGCAGCTGCATTGGGCTCTACTTCTGTTGCCATAGTCACTTTGTAGAAGCATTTTTCTCTCAACAGTATCTCCATCTCTGCTTTCCATTGAAAGAAGTTAAATGGAGTCAAGATGATCTTCTGAGATTGATCCATAGCTCAGAAATTGTCCCGGTAGTATGTAGAATGCTCCCAGTCAATGATGTTGAACCTGCAAAACAAATTGGAAGGAGAGAAATCAATATACAAAGGATATGATACCATGTGGAAATTGAACCCAGTGATAGAACAATTATACTCACAACAATTATCAATTGTACATGCAAAATCACTCACAAAAGAGACTGAATATGGAGCTGAACACTAAACTGTATTGAATAAGTGTACAATAGCCAACCCTGTTAAGTCATAGGCTGCCACAATAAATAGTTACATGAATGATTTGAATGCATGAGGAAGCAATTCGAATCTATTCAAAAGCAGGCTTACTAAATCTAAGCAAATCCCCCATAGGTGCATAAAGCAGTTTCCAAAACTGTCAAGGAGCTCACGAATTGGCAAAATCAATTAGGAAAGCTAAAAGGTAATGGAATGACAACTCATACATGCTTTTCATAGGAGAAAAGAGTGGAGGATGTGGAGGACAAAAAACTAGTTAACCTCACCTAGTCAAACTTTCCCAATTGCCTTAAAGCATTGAAAAAGCAGGCAATAAAGCAGAAAAAGCAGAAGGGCACTTAGGAGGCCAGGAATAAAGTAGATTTGATTCCATGAGCTTCCCAAAGCACTCCATGAGTCAAAATTAGCAAGTTTGACCACTATGGATGTGTATATGACAACTTGCATAAGGTGGAACATGGAAACTAGGCAAATAAGACAAAAATGGATTAATTAATGTCTAAGGTAGCTAACTATGGGTTGATTATTCTAACAATGAATACATATCTGGAATTAGAATTTCAATCAATAGAATCCCCAGCCCAATCAGAATCTGTGTATCCAACCAGCTCTAGCTCGGAGTCTGCAGCATAGTGAATGCTATAGGTCCTGGTTCCCTGAATATACTGGAGGATCCTCTTGGATGCCTTCCAATGAATATCATTAGGATTATACATGTATATTGATATAGCATTCATATCATAACAGATATCAGGCCAAGAATGTGTCAAGTACAACAAGCTACCAATCAGCTGTTGATAGATAGTGCAGTCCATTGGAGGTGTGCTTTTTCCTTCTTCAAGGTTGATCCCTGAAAGGAAAGGGAATTGTGCAGGCCTACATTCAGCCATGTTAAAATTTAATAACAAGTCTGAAATTTATTTGGACTGAATTACCATTATCCCATCAGAATTTTGCTCAATTTCGAGCCCCAAAAATTGTTTTAGGAGCCCCAAATCACTCATTTCAAAGGCATTGTGGAGAGCAGTTTTGATGGATGAAATGGAAGCAACTGTGCTACTTGTGATCATTAAGTCATCCACATATAAAAAAATAATAATCAAATGACCATCATTCTTCTGTAAATACACATTTGGATCTGATCTACACCTTTGTAAGGTTTGCGAGAGAAGGAAGGAATCCATCTTGGAATACCACTCTCTTGGGGCCTGTTTTAACCCGTATAGTGACTTCTTAACTTGCAAACCAAATATGGATCAGAGATGTATCCCTTAATATGCTTCATGTATATCTCCTCATGAATATCTCCATGCAAAAAGTCTGACTTAACATCCATATGATGCACTTCCCAGTGCTTAGATGCCAAAATTTCCAAAACTAGGCGGATGGAGTCCATTTTTGCAACTGGTGCAAAGGTCTCATGGTAGTCCACACTTTGGACCTGAGAGAAAAATTTTGTCATCATCCTTGCCTTATATTTGTAGGTTCTTCCATCAGCATCAACCTTGGTCTGAAACACCCACTTGCATTGAACCAATTTTCTTTCCGGAGGAAGAGAAACTAGCTCCCAAGTAGTGTTTTTCTGAAGAGAATTCATCTCTTCATCCATGGAAACTTGCCGTCTTGGATTATTATGAGCATGGTAGTAGGATTTTGGGTCTGAACTAATCATCAAATAACAAGTTTCAGAAATCAAATTATCAGGACAAGAGAGTGCAATAGCCGCTCTTTGGAAATCAGACCGGGTTCTCCTTGGATCATCCGGATTTCCAATGTTATCTCCTGCGGAGGAGAGTGTCTGTCGGGCCTATGTGGGAAGATTATTTTGTAATTCAGGTTCTAATTCAGCATCTAATGTTTTCTGCACACTGATATCAGAAATCAGAGGATCCAAATCAGGGTCATTAGCCCCAATTTCATCATCCAAATATTCAGCAGAACGATGTAGTAGAAAGGAAGAATCGGTCTCTCAAGGAGATGACCACTTGTATGTTGGAATCAAAGAATTTGGCTACAAATTTGTGGGCTGAATCCATGCATTCTACAGCTTACATTCAGAATAGGGTGCCACACTCATCCGTGAAAGGGAAGACCCCTTTCGAAGCATACTTCGGACACAAGCCGGATGTGTCGAACCTGTGGGTGTTTGGGTCCACTGCATGGGCCCAAATTCCACTTGATAAAAGAAGGGATTTGCAACCAAAAAGAATAAAATGTCTATTTATTGGGTATCCTAATGAATCAAAAGGTTTCAAGCTATTGGATATCATATGCTCTGATACCATATTAATTTGCTGTGGAGTGTAGGAAATTGAATGTTGGAACTGAATACCACTTTGGGAGCATATGTGCAGAAACTCATTACTGACATACTCCTTGCCATTATTATATCTCAATATCTTGATCTTAATCCCAGAGTAATTCTCGATCAAGGCCTTCAGTTCAGAAATTTTTTCACATACTTCAGACTTTTTTTTGAGAAAGAAGACCCATGTGTACCTTGAAAAATCATCAATAAAAGTCAGAATATACCTTGATCCATTCATGGATGTGACAGGAATCGGATCACTAATATCAGAATGTATCAGTCCCAATATGCATGTAGCTCGGTTTTCCTTCCCTCGATCGAACTTGTGCTCGGGGTGTTTTCCAACTACACAGCCCTTGCAATTTCCAGTGGTTTTCTTGATGACCGGGAGGCCTTCAACCATGGAGTTTTTCTGTAATTTCTGAAAATATTTTAAATTTAGATGGCCAAACCTTTCATGCCATAGCCTGCTAACTTCATTTCCATGAGTTAGCAGAGCGATGGGATTTTCATCTGCCACAAAGTGGGAGAACTCATAGGATTTTGCATGATGGTTTGCAAGGCCTTTAGCAATGAGTTTCCTGGATACAAGTTCCATTATCTCAACATCATTAGGGCTGAAAGATAGTCTCTTAGGCACTCCTGTATGTGTCATCTGATAAACACTAAGGATATTTGATGCCAGAGATGGTACATACAAAACATTTGAAAAATAGCCATTCTCAAGATCAACCATACCTTGTCCTTCTAAAATAATGGTGGAGTCATCTCCCATGTGGATGGGGATGGATTTGTCGGTCTCCAAGGATGAAAAGGATTCTCTTTTACCCATCATGTGATTTGAATCTCCAAAATCAATCAAGAGTGCTTTGGACTTTGAACTGCTTTCCATTAGGGCATGACCTTTTTCATGCTGTGGTTCCCGATCTTACTGATCTCTCCCCTGAAAGATTTCCGAAATATTGATGTGATTTCTCTCAAGGAGAGAGGTAGCTTCATCAAGATTCTTCTTCATATAGGCATGTTCAGGGTGGAAGCCCTTCCAACAGTATGAACACTTGAATTTTTCCTTTCCATGATGCCCTTTCCCTTTTTTCTTCTTTGAGCCGAAAGACTCATCATGTTGCTGGTTTTCAACTTTAGGCTTAGGAGCTTCGAATTTAGTTTTTGGGTTCTTCTACTACTTTCCTTTACCCTTCAGATCTTTGGGCCCCGAGACATGGAGGGATTGATCATGGGAGGATCTAAAGATCCCCATCTATACAAGCTTATCATGTTCACTTGTTAGGGACTCAATGAAGGCATTAAGTGTAGGCATCTTTCATCCAGGGGTTGTGAGCTTCCCCACATGGAATGTAGAGACAAAAACTGAATAATCAGCTCCAATTTTGGATAGTATGGCAAGGATGAGCTGATCATCCTCTTTCTCCACTTTGCATTGCTTCAACAATAAGACAATGTGCTTGAACTTTGTGAAAAAATCATTCAAGGTCTTGAAATTGGAGGGCTGGAGAGACATCAATTAATTTTCAAGCTGGTAAAATCTCAAATCATCCGTCTTTCCATATAAGTCTTCCAATTTGTCCCAAATTTCTTTTGGATTCTTCAATCCTGAAATATGGAAAATAAGATCTCGGGAAACAGAGAGGCACAAGAATCCGAATGCTTCATCCTTCTTGTTCAAGAATATAGATTTATCTATTGCAGAACCAGGCTCTTCTTCAATGTCCATGGTGACCCTATAGAGTCCTCTACAGTGAACTTGGATCTCCATGTCTCCATTCCATGAGTGGAAGTTGAACGGAGTCAAAAGATCTATGGAAGAAGCCATCTGAATCTACTGGAGCGAATTATTTCACCTATCAAAAACCTGAAAATCACAACAAAAGGGGTAATGTAAGGTCAGGAAACCTGGACATTTTAGGCTTTCATCACACCCAGCATAGTTAATCAAGCAAGCTTGATCAACAAGTTCTTTACTTGGGGTAGTAAGTGGTAAGCCTTGGCTTCTGGTGCAGTGATAGAATTTTGAGCTATTGCTCAATTTTCATGCAAGATCTGTCCAAAGCCTTGTTTTTGAAATATCTGAGCTTCCTCCCATAGTAAGATCTAATACCATATTATTTTTCCACAGTAATCTAGGTACTAAACACAAGTATCATCAAATATTAATAAAAATAAGTCATGAAAATGGTGTAATAGGGTTACAAAATGAGTAGCCACTTTGTATATTCACATAAAGAATTTAGTAATATAATACAATGATCATGCTGCAAGCATGAATGACAAAGCAATTCAAATTCCCAAGGATGTCATTCAAATTGAATGAGTGAGACTAGCTTAACTTAATGTAAGCCATAGTCAACACTCCAGTTAACCATTGATCAAAACCCTAATTGACTCAACTGAGCCATAACTGAAGTTGAAGTGCAATAAATTATTGAGTCTAACTTAAAGTAGGTCAGACACATGTCACAAAAATCCAACCAACAAGTGGTAGCACTTCAATGACTCCAATGAACCCCGATGAGGTTAACTGAAGTGTAACTGAACATCAGAAGTGGTTGGAGGCGCCTCTGTTGACTCCAATTCATTAAATAATCAATTTAATGAAGGAGGGCACCTTCAGTGCTCTGTTTAATTGATTGTAACCATCAGTTAGCAATATGGGGCATTAATGACACTCAGATCACCCCTGGAGTGCTCCAGTTAGCCTCCCGAAATGTAGGAGAAGGCTAAGTTATCCTCCTTGACTGAAGATAGGTGTGGGTGTGATCTAGCTGATGTCATCTAGTGCTCCTCTGATGACAATTAAGTCAATAATACTTAGGATAGTGGTTTAACTAGGACAAATTGACCAAAAGAGTGCGTATGGTGGTAAATGTCTCAAACATATATATATATATATATATATATATATATATATAACCCAAAAAACAGTTAGTCTCCACCTCCATGCATATCCTTTACTTAGNGCCCTCACTTTTCTCCACGGTTCAGCCAATTAATTTTTTTTATAATATATATATCACATATATACTCCTCACCAACATTCTGGTAGACTCTCAACACTATGGAAGACTCTCTTCCATGACCAACTCTTCACCAACTGCAGTGGTTCTTCACATGGGAAAAAAATTTCACATGTAGGAGTTGCTTCTATGAGTTCATTTAATCCATGGCAGGTTGTCCGGTCTTCTTCTCCATGCAGTGGTCTAGTAGCAGACTTTCCACTTGCGGGCTTGTCCTCTAGTAGTAGTGATATCTCTTCCTCCACACGACTTTCTTCAGCAGCGGGAAACATCCAACAAGTCGGATCTATCCACAACTATGGAAAACCTCTCTTCCATGTAATTCATTGGATCCACACTCGGCACATTCTCTCAGCATTCGTCATGTGGCTGCACAATCCTCTAGCAGTCATCATCACCTATGCATCCATCATTTAACCTCCATCAATCAGCATTTAACCTCCAACAGTCAGAACAAGGTCCTCCAACAGGTGTTCTCCTCTCCTTTCTCAGTGACAAAGTTTTAGAGCTAGATGCTCTCTTCACAAGATCCAACTATAATGGTCAATGATAGAGTACACTCTTATTCTTGGTTGCAGCAACGTATCTCTTCATCGGGTGACTCTCTTCATGATCATTCAACACCAAATCTTCTTCATTCAGCCAAAATATACCTCCACGTTCAGCAATGGATCCTCTTCACTCAGCCACAACATTGTCCTCCTTTTTCATGGGATTTTCTTCACAATCTAGCATTGACAGATGTCTCATGAATTTCTCTCTCCTCTGATGGGTTTGATACCACTTGTTATAATTAAGAGACAAAAAGCTAAGAAGAAACAGTATCAATCACAATCATTTTCATGTGGTAAAACCCCATAAGGGGAAGCATCCACACAGACAAAGTATTGAAGCTCACTAACGAAGAACGAGATATTACATGACAAGCCTCAACCTCTCTGACTACCATTACATTACATATCCTAAAAATCCACTATATACTTCATTAAATAAGTTACATGAGTAAAAATGCTACTGATTATGCCCATTATGAAAACTTCTTGTAAACACATTAGTCTAGTTGTCATTATTAACACTGTGATGGCATGTTCTTCCACCAAACTCTCTATTTCACACCCAATTTGTGTGTGCTTGTATTATTCTTCATTGTCATCCTATTCCATACAACTTGAGGCATATCCATCTTGAGTGGTAGTGGGATCACAAATTTTCGAGACTCTACTTGAAGAAGAACCAAATAACCTCATTATGTTTGAATATGCAAATGGCTTTGACAAAGATTCAACTTTGGTTACTTCTTCTTCTTCTTTTATTGAAGAAGTGGAACAAATTAGTTCTCCCTTGATGTTTTGTTGCTCTTGAAAGAGGTATCTTCCACATCTTGGGGCCAAAATCCATATTGTCATTGAAATTAACATTTGAAGGATATGTCCTTACGAATCTCTTCCCTCAAAGAGAGATATTCTTGATAGTGATGAGGCATATTTTTCATGGTTGTTGTCCTCCTTGATAAATCATATTTTGATCTAGCCTTTAGTGTTTTTTCCCATTGGTATTCATTGTACATTTTATCACTAAACTAACCATCCTCATCTCATGAAAATTATCCATCTATGTATATGATTTCGTCTTCCTCATATGGCTCAAAATATACATCCTTGACAACTGGTATAATCCTCATAGCTACAAACTTGAAGATGTGATCCGAAATATTTATTCAACTTAGAGTTTATGGATCTTTGTGTCGCTACTCACATGTGTATAGGACCATTCTCTAATACCACTTTAATGTACCCAATTAGATATTTAGGTACACTAACTCAAAATTTAACCAATTTAGGAAAGGAGTTTAAAAATAAAGACTCAAACACCGCTGGACTTTCCCAAATTTTCCCAAGGTGGATCCTAGGATCTAATATGGATTAAGGACATTCTACTAAAACCTAAATCATACTCCCAACTTTAATAGTTTCTAATTCTTTGGGTGCTTGAAGCCTGGGAAAAATCCTTTGGATAAAACAAAGGCTCCAAAGAAATGACACCAAGACTTATGTGGAACCCAATGTATTCTAGTGCAGAACTAGATGTGGATGGTTTTTATCTACCCCAACCTGCTATTAAAACACTAATATGGACAATTAGAGTCAATCTAACAAATTTTGGAAGTTATGAAGAAAACTTGAAATTCATGATAACTCAACTAGTAGATTTCCAACTCAATTCTAAAGGTATATGAGGGTCACGAATTGAAGTTTTGAGACTTGGGATGGGTTCAATATCTACTTGTAGCAATTTTCATATCATAAATTGGAGGTGCAGAAGATAGGTTATGGATTCAAAACTGAAAACTAGTTATATTTGCACTATCATTGGTGTATAGGAGAAAGATACAATAAATTATGAATGCGCGTAAAGAAATATCAAGAATAATTTTATAATTCATAAGGACAATAAACATCATCAATAACCCACTCTACAACTAGTATACTACAATTTTACACACAACCACTCAAACTAAAACTGGTGGAACATCAACACACTGATTGGAATTTAGCTGGACTTGCATTTGTTATGGAAAACCTACAATAAAATTAGTGAGAAGTATTGAGCTTCCTTCTCCTCGATCCCAGCTGCAATTCTAGCAAACACTCCAACTGGTTATGGTTGTAGATGGGCACATCTCCCTACTAGTGACAAGGGGTACATCTCCCAAGTATCGAAAAAATTAGATCTCTTCAATTAAATAATAAAATTGGAAAAAGATGTGAAATGGTGTGTTCATACTCCTTTTATTGAACTCTTCCAGATTTTCTTCCTTCTAGAATTTCCTTCATGGAAATTTCAACCCTAGATGAGTTTTTTGAGTTTTGGACATTACTTTTGGCATAAGAACCCACTTGCTTCAACCAATGCGCCATCACTAGATAATTTGGATCCTGTAGATTTCTTGGTTGTTGCTATCTTTCTTGAGCCTTTTACGAAATTCGAGAAAATTTTGTATTTTATTCTTTTGAACTACTTTCCTCCTTTTAGGATTCTTTACTGCTTCTAGGCTACTTTCCTGCTTTTATAAACCTTTCATGCTTTTATCTTCCTTTCCTACTATTATGTACTCTTCCCTAGTTCAGTGATGGAAATAGATCATATAACCCCATCGTTCCTTCTATGCGCCCTCATGGGCCACCTAGACAAATTCTAACTCACAAATCAATTATTAGATAATTAAATATTAATTAGAAACCTACATCATCTTTTCAAAATTATAAATTAACCCCTTTATTAATTATTCTAATTTTCCAATATAGCCCATGGGAATTGAATGGGCTACTGGTTTGTCCTTGGTGCTACCAAAATGGGGATATTACATCTAATGGGGATATTACATCTCAGGTGTTGACATTCAAATCACTAGAGAGATTGATCATCATTGGTATGACCTGGCTTTTGCACCTCCCTACGTGACAACAAAACCTACTACAGTTCGGTCTTCATACGGTTCACATTTTATAAAGTTGGTTATTCTTCTTACATGGTATTCCCATTTAGAGATGAAATAATGTAATTATTCCACCATGTGAGTTTTGGTGCAGAAATAGGTACACCATAAATTTTTGGGTAGAGGACAATCATGAGCCATATGGTCAATTTCATTGCAATTGTATCATCGTAGTGGTCTCATGTGACCTCCTCCTCTTCTTGATCCAAGTCCCCTTCTGCGGACTCCCCTCCTATCCCTAGGGGATTATCAAATACCCTAAATATAGATCTATATAGCCTCTCTATAAGGGAATCTAAGGCCCTATATTTCTTAGCGTTGTGCATATTAAGTAGCTCCACAAAATTCATAGTAAACAGTGTTAGGTACTAAAGAGTTCTTCTGTAACATTGGACAAAGTCATGGTGGATGACCTAATGATTTACAACTCGCATAGAAATCATTAGGAGAAACACTTGATGGATCTGGATATGATGGAAAACCTACTTAATGAAACAATTTTGTTGTTTCCACCCACACAACTATCACATTGGATCATGCATTGAACTGTACTACTGTAGAACTTGTACTCCTCATGGTCGTGGACATTTTGAAGCATGATGTTCTTCTGTCATGCTACTAGTACACCATAACTGTGGTTGAGATTCTTTTGGTTCATTTAAATATTGAAGCCTCTCAATTATTTATGTCATTTTATTATGCACAGTGTTGCAGTTCCCCCAAAGAGGATGAATATCCAACCCCAAATCCCATAGAGTAAATACAGTTTGTTGTACCCTCGGTCTTCATTTCCTACTCTAACGGAATTATGGGTGAATCTATTACTTTTTGTGATATATGGATATTCGCTAATGACAATAACCATTAGATAAACCAGTATTTATGATGGGATTGTTGCACCTGGAAGTTCCACATTGCATGTTATCCTTTTAGAGAACCTGACCTAAGACACCTTGGTTAGCTTTTTTCCATATTTTGGAAGGGCGGCGCCTTTCTCCTATTTGCAGAGAGCACCGACATTGATTTCCATAGTGGAGCAATAATCATCAGTCTACCTTTTCTTTGACAACAAGTTAGGTCGGTGCCTTTTCCCCTTCTACTCAGTGTGCCGACAGAACAAAAAGAAGAAAAAAGAAGGTTGTGAAAGCTTCCTTGTGGAAGCCTCCATGGATTCAGTTCCTATTTGCTTAGGAGAGGTGGAATTCGCCTCCCTCTCCTGTTGATATCACCTCCTATCCATTCCCCAAGTCAATTTCATGTGTTTTGGGCCTATAAATGAAGCCTTAATTATGTGAGTGGAGGAGGCCAAAACAAAGTACCCTTATGCTATTGGATTGATGTCTGAGTTAGAGGCAAGATAGAGTTGGCTTGTATGTGAATAGATGCTCATAGTTGTGAAGGATTGTAGATTTCTTGTAGAGGTTGAAGCCATCAACATCAAGGTTTGGTTGTAACTTTACTCTCTCATTATTTAATACAAAAGTGTTCCCCTTTCCTATATTTGATGTGTTGATAATCTCAGTTGAATATTATCAGATTCCTTGATCACTGGTATAGGTAATTAATTTATCATGATACTCTCACTTGGTGTTTTTATCTCTTGATCCGTTTTACAGATGTTAAACATTGTAAGGACTTTTTGGAACAAAGACAAAGAGACTTAGGTCTGAGGTATGGTTTATCTTATGTTTTTTAAATTGATTACTTAAGGAAAGGATATGTTGTTGTGTTCTTTTGTTCTACACTTGTGATTTACAGGGTAGATGAACAAACGATGTCTGCACTGATTGCATAATTCCTGATAACAAAATTGGTGACTCTCCTGGGGATAGTCTAATCCGATCATATCTTGGGTAGATCCAGTCATATTTGGTGTAGATTTAGTCAAATTTACAATCTTTGGTAACCGTATCGCTATGAAGGTCATTTTATCTTCCTTTAGTCATTTCAGTTGATAAGATAGGCGATCTATCTTACTATTCCAATTATTTCCTATCTTTTGGGAGTGGCGTTCACTATTTGCAATCCAACTCAGTTGGTTTTTTGGTTTCTCCTGTAGATCCTTATTTTTTCAATCTATTGATCCACCTATGCACTTACCTTCAGGTGACATAGCGCTGATTCCTTCAGGGCGCATTTTTCCTCGTGACACAGAGTGACGATAGTGCCTTTTTGTAGATCACACAGAGCACCACCGGTGCCTTACTGCAGTAGACCAAGTGCGTCGATCCCAGCTACAACGCTCTGGTGCAATGTGTTTCAGTGCATCGAGGTAGGCCTTTAGACTGCCTGTAAAAAAGTTTTTTTTGCAATTTTTTGTGATTACTTTCCTCTCTGAAATTTTTTGTGTGATTTGCTTGAGTTTGTATGTTCTGAGTTTGGTGATTTTGGTGAGCCTGATTCTCACTTGCTGAGCTCAACTCTGAATCCTTTGTGTTCTTCATTAGTACGAAAAGAATAGAGGGAAAAGTTCAGTTTTGAATTTTTTGTTATGTGGTTCATGCTCTGAAAATTGTTTTTTGAAAAGAAAACCGACAGGCTCTGTCTGAGTTAGTTTGCTTTGATCTTGTGTTCCTTTTATTTTTTGGAAAATACCAAAAGGAATTTGTTAGTTCTCCTTGTTTACGCATAGGAAAGTTTTATTTTAATTTGCATGAGTAATTGGGACAAATAGATCTTTTTGGCATTATAGAGAAAGTTAAGTTTACATGCACATTAGAGGCTTTTTTTCCTTTCTTAAATTCATAGATTTCGAGTGCTTGTTGAAGAAAATTTGTGTTCGAAAGAATTTCCTTTGCAATCTTTTTTGTTGGGTATTTATTTTCAGTTGTTGAAAGTGGCATTGGATTTAGTGTCTTTATTGAAAGGAAAAAGAAAAAAATGGTCTCTTCCTTTCCCTAGTTAGTTCTTATCGAAGTCAAAATGTGCATTACATATAGATTAAATTTGCATTATTGGAGACAACACCTCACAAACATTCACTAATCATATAGATAAAATAATCGGTAGATTTAGGTTAAAATTGTATAGAAAGTTGACTGATAGGTTAGTGACATGTTCTGGTGTCATAAAACGTAGGAGCTGTCATTTTTTTCTTGCACTGCAACCCGGGACCTACGCGGTTCTTCCACGTACTATCGTTATATCAAACGACCTTTCATGTACCATTGAGGTATATAGAAAGGTACTTCATGTACTCGATTGTATATCAGAAGGACCCTTGTGAATGGTTGTGCATTAGACAACACTACTACAGATTTAAGCTCCCACGTACCTTGCATATATCGGGAGACCCTACTAGGATTCCTTTTCCATCTGAGAAAAACCATTTGGTCATATTGTTTAGAGCAATACATTGATAACAACACTCGGGGAGATTACTATGCACGTGCCGTCCAGGTAGTTGGGTATTTAGGTGAGGGACGATTGATCCTCCTTGCCACGTTTTACTGTTGGACCATGTGGTATATCATGAGTAGCAACTTCTTAACAATCCTATTGAGAAACCGGCTATCTTAAGCCCATCCTATCATTTAAGACTGCTTGTGACCTTTAGATTGCGTAGGTGTGTTTTTGTGTGTTTTTCCTCTTTTTGAACTAGAGTAGAAAAATTCAGCCGCCACCCTGGCTGAGCAATTTACAAGGCACCATTCCCGTAGATTGCAGGGTCTACCACCTGACTCTCCTCCTACCATGGAAGGACAAGAAGGTGTAACCATGGAATGACCAGCTTTTGTTGATACTCATATAGAAACTAGATAATATTTCTCTGTCTATAACAATCCTTTGGTCCATTTTACTCCTGCAACTGACACTACCTTTCACTTTTCGATGCAGGGTTGACCCGGCTCATCCGAATGGACTATTAATCATCAACCTGATTAAACTATAGAGGCAAAGTATGGCCCAAACGCTCCTTTTTGGAGAACATCTCTAGGAAATACCATTGTTGAGTATGGAAATACCACAACAGAGCCAAATATACTTTCTCCTTTAAGGACAAGGCTTGGGAACTCTCCATCAAATGAAGATTTTTTCTAGGAATCTATCGAGTATTCACGCAGGTTGCATGCACGTGCAGAAGAATTGAAAAATGTAGAAAATTCAAGGAGGAGAAGTATTTCTCCTCTTCCTAATCCTTCGAGAACTACCCCACCTGGGTATCGTGCTCTTTCGCCATCGCACATAGCTCATCTTCTGGAATCACCAACCCCAAATTTGGTTACTTAGAATCTGGTTTCCACCACCACCCCTAGTCACAATCCAATCCAGACACCCTCTCCCAGTCAAAATTCCCCATCTGTTTCGAACTCTCCAATAGTTTCTACACCTAGGGGGAAACCCCTAGCACAAATTCTGTTACCTAATAGAGGGACTATTTCTAGTATGGGGAAAATATTATCTACTGGACCACCAGCAACAATCTTTCCTCCTCCCAATAACACTATGGTTTTACTTCATTTTGGTCAAGGGGGATCCTCCTGGGTCCAACCTGTCATTGCTCCACTTTCTTGGGGATATACTTACCCCAAAAATCAACCACCTATAGTTCAACAAGATTATCAACCAATACCGTTGGCGGAAGTCTATCCCAAAATTCCCTACCCTGGAAATGCGTTTGTACTTTTGGGAAAACCGAATTGGTCTAATGTCCCATCTTATGGAGGATATTTTTTCAATATTGCTGGAGGGTATGGAGGCCCACCTGGAGGACCTGGAGGACCTGGAGGATCTAGAGGACCTAGAGGACCTAGAGGATCTAGATGACCTAGTGGACCATCTAGAGGACGACCACCTGGAGGCCCCCCTCATGGAGGAACATCACCTAGAGGTCCACCTCCTTCAGGTGACCCACCTCCTAATGGAACTTCTGGTAACTAACAACCTAATCAATAAGCCTTGGGGGCATCATCCATGCCCATTTACCAATCTGCATATTGTCCTACTGGTAAGCACATTCCATATCAGTACTACCAATACCTACAACCCAATCAACAATTGCCATTTCTGGCTACATTAGATTTGCCAGATCTATCCAGATTGACAAATGACCCAATTCATCATGACCCCTCTTTACCAGCCATTCTGGTCAAGTTACCTTCGGATATACCAAAGTTTGATGGTAAACCTGGTGAGGATACTAAGAACCATGTGATGAACTTTCATCTATGGTGTTCATCCAATTCTTTAATGGATGGATCGATCTGCCTACGATTATTTCAAAGAACCCTCATAGGCATTGCTGCAAAATGGTATATAGAGCTACCACAACACTCTTTATGGGATTTCAATGCCTTAGCAAAGGAAACTTTTATGCACTTTCAGTTACCCATTTGATATGAAACATGTACAGGCCTGTTGACCTCACTTCGTCAAACCACATCAACCCATATCTCCGATCATATCCATGAATGGAGAAGAGGACACAGGTTAATCAAGGCTCCCATTCCTGATCAGTTACTAGCTGATTTGTTTACAAATTATTTACTTCCACCTATTCCTAGAAATGTTTCCATGGGAGGCGTTGTTACCAAGGAACAAGCTATAAGCCGCACTTAGTACCTATACTTGGTCTATTCCCAGTTAGGTACTTTGTATGATTTAATTCCCCACGCTCCTTGACCCACAACTGATACATCTAGACCCACAAATGAACCACCTGCTAATGGCATACTTGGTTCAATTCAAACACAAATGGTGGAAAAATATTCTAACAAGCAAACCCAAACCACCACATTAGCAAATCAACTCACACCACCTACCAAAATTGCATCCTCTCCTTTCGCTTTTGTTGAAGTAAACACGATCCAATCCACTAAATCTTCGGGTGGAAAGAAGAAAGCAAAGAATAAATTAAAAAAACTTGACAATCAACAAGAAGGCAATAAACCACAAAATCTAGATGCAGATTCTAAAGGGAAGAGAAAGGTAAAATATCCTTGTTTAATCTGTGGGGGTGATTATTTCACCAAAGAATGTCCTCGTCGTGAGGAAATTAACAAGTTTTTGAAAATTTCACCCACCCTAGCAGTTCTCAAAGACCCTTTCCCCTCCCAATAGTAATTGATTGATCATTAAACCTTGCATGAGCCTTCTTCATCCACTGATGAAGTTAGAATGATGTCTAGTGAAACGATTAACTTGAACAAAAGATCACATACTTATGACCCTCCTCTAGAGAAGAAACCCAATGAAGTTCCATCTGAAAAACCTTCAGGTTACACACCTTCTCCTAGTAATGGTCTTCATATTGAAAAACCTACGCCTGAAGCAATTTTTCTCCCACATAAGGGTACTCTTCGTAAGTCCATTATCAATCCTAACTCATGTGCTTCCTAATAATATAAAATTGTAGAATATTTGGCCCAAGCACCATGCACTATGTCAACCCTAGAAGTACTCCAAACTTGTCCCATCTAGCGAAAACATTTGCTCATAGCACTTGGAACCATGGATCCTAAAAATAGTAATATCATTGATTTCAAACTGGATGACTTTAAGACCAAGCTCTCACATCAGTTGGATTTCCAGATAACCACTTAAATTTCTAGGAAGAATATCTGTCATACCATTTTGGATGAGGGAGCCTCTACTTCGTTCATGTCTCTGTCTTGATGGAGAGCCATTGGTTCTCCTGAGGTCAATCGTTCACCTACCACTCTCAAGGATTTTGATGGTCGCATATTTCAACCCTACGGATTACTACCTAAGGTCATGGATTCTCCTTTGGATTACAACCTACTCCTAGGTCGTAACTGGTTTTATACTATGCAAGCTATAGCATCGACTATTTTTCAGATCGTTCAGTTCCCATTCCAAGGAATGATTGTCACCATAGATCAGTTATATTTCATTACACCTAGTGCTATTACCAACGATGCAAACAAATTCCCGCTTCTGAATACCCCACAGTATCAGGACATAGGAGTAGGTCTTATCAAAGACTCTTCACTCGTGGGAGTCTTTCCATTACCAAATCCTCCTCCTCCTTCGCAAACTACATCTATTAATATGATTTCTAACACTATTGTAGACAAAGGAAAATCGATTGCTGACGAATCAGCATCCCTTACCCCTTTTGAAGAAATTTACAATGCAATACAATCCACCAGTGACCCTACCATCAATGACCATTTGTTGATGGCCTCAGATCCTTATCACTTGCTATATTGGCTATAAAACCCCCCCCATCTCTATATTACCTTTCACATACACTTCCTATAAATGATTCCATTATGGAAGTTGTGTCACTAAAGGAGATGCCTTGGGAAGACCATCATCATCGATCTTTTTTCCTTCCCCTTTGCCATATGGTAGAAGAGCACTTCGCATCAGATGTTTCATCCAATATAGTCACGGACCCTCAGTCTCCGATCCTCACTCGTAGTGTCGATTCTGAACGAAATATATGCAATATTACTAAAACCATGCCCGTAGACATATCAGTGAAACCAGGTGTTCCAGAGAACATTTATATAGGTTAGAATTCTTTGTCCTCCAAGGTTCATTCATATACGGCCTTATTCAAGGAATTTCGATATGTCTTCGCTTGGACATACAAATAAATGCTAGGGATTGATCCCTCCATTGTGTTCATGAGATAAAAACATACCCTGGTGCCAAGCCAACCCGCCAGAAATTACGACGAGTACATCCATGAAAAGCAGCAGCAATTAAGGAAGAAATTGAAAAACTTCTGAAGTCTGGTTTCATTTACCCCGTTCCTTTAATTGAATAGGTGTCCAATATAGTCCTTGTGAACAAAAAGCAGGGGACTATTAGGGTTTGTATCGACTTTAGGGACTTGAATAGGGATTGTCCAAAAGACAATTTCCCCACTCCTTATATCGATCAGATAATCGATAGCTGTGATGGAAGCGTCATCTTTTCATTCATGGATGGATTTTCCAGCTATAATCAAATAGATATTCTCCCATCAGACCAACACAAGATGACTTTTATTTTCCCATGGGGGACCTTTTCCTAACGAAAATTACCTTTTGGCCTGAAGAATGTTGGTGCTACTTTTCAACGCGCCATGTCGTACACTTTTCATGATATTAAGCATGTTGTGGAACCCTATCTTGACAACCTTCCCACTCATTCCAAGCATCGGTACATTCATGTCGATGATTTGAGATCTATTTTTCTCAGATGTCGTCATTTAAACATCCATTTGAACCCCCACAAATGTGTTTTTTGTGTTGAAATCGGAATACTGCTTGGTTTCATCGTCTCTAAGGATGACATCCATGTCGATCCTTTGAATATCGAATCTATTCTGGCCCTACCTTCTCCAACGAATGTAACCGAACTCCAAATTTTGCAAGGGAAGGCAAACGTTTTACGCCGTTTTGTTTGCAATTATGCATAAAGGACACATGGCTTCATAAAAAGGATACACCTTTTGTCTGGGATGATTTCACATAGCGCGCATTTGATAATCTCAAACATGCACTTACCCATGCACCTGTGTTGCAGCCACCTGATTACACCAAGGATAATCCCTTGTACGTGGTTGCATCCTTGTCTACTATAGGCATGGTCCTTGTTAAAATAGATGAACATGACAAAGAACATGTGATTTACTATGCCAATAAGAGTCTTCTAGACTCTGAAATCCGATATTCACATGTGGAGAAACTTGCTCTGGCCACGGTCATCGCGGTCCAGAAGTTCTATCACTATATCTTGCTCTACAGTACTACTGTTTATGCTGACTCTAACTCCATGTACTACATCTTGACACGTCAGGTACTTGGGGGAAAATACTCACGATGGATCATTATCCTCTACGAATTTGAGTAGGAGTTTGCTAAAACTACTTCGAAGAAGTTCCTTGTCTTCGCAGAGCTCATATGTGACCTTCCTCGTACTATTGAGAATACAGAACCTGTCGATTCATTACCTCATGAATCATTGTTTCTCATCAATACGACTGACACTTGGTATGGAGACATCATTTTGTATCTGCAAACATTACGATATCATCCCAATGCTACTCGCGATCAGCGTCGTTGCATATGCTACTAGGCTAAATACTATCTCATTCTGAATGATACCTTATATAACCATGGTGTTGATTCTATATTACGACGTTGCCTCACACATGAGGAAGTTGAAATCATCCTCAATGATTTCCATGATGGAGCTTGTGGCGATCATCTCTCTTGGTCGGCTACTGCCCATAAAATATTGCGCACAGGGTACTTTTGGCCCTCGATTTTCAAAGATTGCATTGAAAAGGTCAAGAAATTCCCACCATGTCAAATGTTTACTACCAAGAAGCGCACCCATCCATCTCCTCTCTACCCTATCGTAGTAGTTGGCCCTTTTGCAAAATGGGGCATTGAATTTGTGCATTGTATACCTACCTCAGCTAGGGGACATGGCTACATTATTATGGCCATGGACTATTTCACAAAAATGGGTTGAGGATATGCCCACATACACCGAAGACGGGAAAACAACTACGTTATTCTTGTTTAACCATATCATTGCTAGGTTAAGGATTCCTAGGGCTATTGTGACCGATCATGGGTCACACTTCCAAAACAAAATGATGGCAGAACTTAGTGCAAAGTTAGGGTTTTGTCACAACAACTCTACACCTTACTACACTTAGGCTAATGGCCAGGTTGAAGCAATAAATCAGGTGATTAAAACTATGCTTCAGTGAATGGTAGGGAAGTCCAAGTCAAACTGGCACTTGCAACTATTTTCTACACTTTGGGCCTATAGGACCACTATAAATAATTCCACCAGCTTCCTTCCTTTTCAATTGGTATATGGATTGGAAGCAACTTTCCTGATAGAATGCGAGATCCCTTCTCTGAAGCTCATTTTGGAACGTTTTCCTAACAACACTATAGAAGAGGAATGATTCCTGTATCTAAATAAACTTGATGAAACTCGCCACGATGCTTCCTTAGCTAACGAGGCACACAAACAATGGATGAAAGCTCAATATGATAGAACCGTTTAGCCCCACTCTTTTGAGGAAGGAGATCTAGTCTTGACTTATGACCAGAAGCATGATAATATGGGGGCAAGGAAATTTTGTTGGGCCTAGAAATGGCCTCTTTTGACCATCCTTAATTACCTCTTCTTTTTCTATCCTACCCCATTGAGCATGCCAAATAAACGTTTTACCCCCACTTTACTCTTCAAACCACCAAGGTATGATTGGTCATTGTTTTATTTTATTAATACTTATGATTGTGATAATTAAGGCTTCATATATCTCAATGCGCTAACGTATGATGGTTTATAAAGGTATTTTGAGATATATGGACTGCAGGAAGATTGGGTTGAACATGCTACGAAAGGGATGGGCATTCATGCTCAAGCTGATCCCCATCCATCCTATCATTACCCAAGGAATGTGGTTGCAGTGTGATATCCCGAACAAAGTTGTGCCAAGGTAGTTGTAACAGAATGCATCAAACTTGGAGGTCAACAGTGCGTTGATGCTCGTGTATAGCTGTAATCTGAAGATATCGTCACTCCTGGGGCGATTAACAGTTTTCCTTATATTTCCTATTTTTCATCCTGCCACGTTTGTAATAGCTGTGGTCATTTAGGGCGCCTGAAGATCAAATATCTTCATGGCTGCCCCATAATAGGATAGGATGTTGTGATTTGCATTGTATAAATATAGACAATTGTTTCGAACCAGGGGTTGTTGAACATATAATCAATTCATTGTATTAGCTGTGAGGATAAATTGTGTAATCACTATGTCTTTTAATACAAGGAGTTACTTCTGATCTAAAGGTTTTTACGTGTGTTCATCCAACATCTCTGTGTGAAGGCTGGGCCTACCTTCCATAGGGATTGCTGAGTTAAATTAGGCATTTTCAATTATTTTGTTGTGTCATGTTAAGTTAATTTTATTTCTTCATAGGAAGCTGTAACAAGTGTGGATTTACAGTGTGTCGTGATTGCATCTCTTGGATACTGGTAGTGGCATGGTGTGATAGTCGACTGAGTAGGTAATTATTTCTTATGCAATTCGTGTGGTAACTGTAACAAATCTGTTCATCCTTAGATCTTTTAGTCGTTGTTTCCATGAATTTTGCAGCTTGTCTCTTATTTTTATGATTACAGAATTTCATTCCTATACTTCAATTTCATAGAAAAACTGAACTCAATTTCTGTATTTCGAATTCCTAAATCAAGATTCAATTTATGTCTTTGGATTTCTAGGATAATCAAATTAGATAGTTGAGTTAATCATCAAGTGGTTTGAATAGAATTTCCCTTTATCTGCAACCGTAATTTAGATGTGACTTTCATCTTTCCATTCTTAGATCAAGAACAATAGAAGGTAATTGTAATTTCATTCCTTAGAAGGTAAATAGATTAATTAGATCCTTGAGATGAGCATAGCCGAATAGAGAATAGGATTGTTTAATTACAGTAATTTCATGTTTAAGCATATACTGTGCATGTTATCCTTGAAATACAAGACTTCCCTGGGTTGACAATAAATATTGTACACTCTGTATGTTAGTTGTAATCCACTTGCATATTGGGTGCTCGACATTTTGGCGCCGTTGTCAGGGAAGGATAAAGATTAAACACCATCATTAGTTGCATCCTGTAATTGTTTCTATTCAGTCTTTTCCATTTTTCATTGTAATGATTTGGGTTGTACGAATACAAGAAGGGTAAAGCGTGATCATCTTTCGACTCCCAAAACCCCACAAAATACTAATAGTGCAAGTGGTCAAGGTCGCGGTCGAGGTCCACAATTGGGCAGAAGGACATTCATTGATGATCTTTTTGACAAAACTGATTCATCCACCAGGGCTTGTCATCAGGAAATTCCTATCAGAAGAAGCCCTGCCAATCCTGGGGCACTAGCGTCAGGGTCCACAGTGGAGAACACACGAGCAGCCGCGACTTCCTCAAATATCCCTGCAAGAGAGGACAAAGTTGGTACAGCCGGACCTGCTGGTAAAAGTATGATCTACCAAATTTACAGGAAGGTTGTAACTGAAGAAGAGTGGACACAGTTTCACCAAAATATTTCTGATTAGTGGAAGAACGAAGAAAAGAATGAGGAGAAGAATGAAGAAAATAACAAAGAAAAGAATGAGGAGAGGAATGAAGGAACGAATGAAGAGTGGAACGAAGAAGAGAAAACAGAAGAAGGAATGAGTAATAGACACGAATATGACAAGGAAGAGGCAATGGGGGAAAACCATCATCATGAAGATCATTCCCTGCCTGAAGGAACGGTGGCTACACTTCAAATCCCAATTCAACAGCTAGAAGGGACAACCCCTATGAAAAATATATCACCATCGATGTTGCCTCGTTTCCATGGAAAAGCGACAGAGGATCTAGATGAATTTATTTTCGATTTTGATATCCTCTGTTGTAGCTACGACTACTTCATCGATGCACAAAATTTGAATCTCTTCCCTGCCACTCTGAAGGACAATGCATTATGCTAGTTCATGAGCCTAGGAGGTGGAACTGTCACTAATTGGGATAGGATGAAATAGGTGTTCCTGGAGAAACATCAAGAATATTGCAACACCAAAGACAAAAGAGAAGAATTGTTCAAAATGGTGCAGAAGGAAGATGAGAGTCTGGAATATTTTGTAGAAAGGCTTTTATACAATGTGCAAAGAGCTGGATAGACGAACATGGGGTTAGATGTGATCAAGATAATCCTGCTTCGCGGTATTAGCGATGATTTCCTAGATATGTTAAACCTGTTAGGAAAGGGGGATATCTCCAAGGAGTCTTTCGAGAAGATTGTGGAATTATGCAAAAGGTACTCCAAGGGATCTTCTAGGAATAACAGGCGGGACAAACGGGATAAGATAGAACGTGATGTCTTCGACAGAAATTAGAAGTCATCTAATGGAGGAGCCACCTATGCAGAGATAGGAAACCTCCTTGAAAATTTTAAAACTAGATGATGAGCTCTATCTCCTCAGAAATCGATGTCCTAAGGGAAAAGCATAAGCAGGTAGTAGAGGACCTCACACTAGGTGTGTTTTGCCCTTGATGTAGAAAGAACCACCCTCTGAAGGAGTGTCCGCTTGACAAGGTAGAAGTGTGTTAGCTGTGCGAGCTAAACCACGACACAAAAGAATGCCCCTCACTTCCCCAAGTGAAGGCTATTCTACAGGAATCAACTCTAGAGGTGGAACCGGCCTACTTCGTTGCACAAAATAAACCTTGGCAGCCTCGAAACCAAGGTATGACCCCGGACTCGTTTCCATTTTTGAATAATATGAGCAATTGTAATAATATGCAAAATGTGAATACACAATTCCCTTCATCTTATTCTCAGTGGAATCCTTCTCAACCTTCAATGCAAAATTATAACTCATGGAATCCATGGACACAGCCACCACACCAACCAACTTCTTGGTCTCTTGGATGGAGGAATTTCCATCCAGGAAACCAGTTTCCTCAACAAAATCCATATCAACACCAACACCAACCATATCCTCCTCAATATCCTCAATACCCTCAATACCCTCATTAGCAGTCGCAGCTGCAGTTGCAGAAAAATTCTGCTCCTAATGTACTGATACAACCTCAGCTGCCTGCTCAATGTAATCCTAACCCAAACAATAAAATAGTCCATCAATTTGAGACTATCAACATGCCTACCTACTCCCTTTCTCATGTACCATGCAACGATATTCACTTACGGTCAGGGAAAATAGTAGAGTTTGTGATCATAGAAGATGTTCCACCCTCTGTACATGAAGAAGGGATGAATCCACAACATCTATCCGATACAACCCTCATTATTGAAGATGCTGAACATCCCACAAATGGGACAGATGAAACACAAAATGATAAATCCAATGATACGCAGCCTACCCAGCTGATTAGGCAACCACCGTATCCCGAGATATTAATGCTACCAAGGATAGGGGGACAACCCCAGTTTAACCTCTTAGGAGAGTTAAAGAATATTTATGTTAAAATCCCCCTCCTTAAAGCTCTTCAAGACATACCTATCTATGCTAGAACTGTTTGGGACTTGTGCACAAAGGAACCAGGGAGGAATCCTAGAGATCCTCCCATTGTCCACGTCATAGGGAAATTATCTGCATTAATAACAAGAAAAACCCTATTGGCCAAGTATGACGACCTTGGGAATCCCACTGTCATTGTGCAAATTGGGCATACACAGATACCCAATGTACTAGTATATTTATGAGCAGCGATTAATGTCATGACAATCGAGACTGTAATAAAACTTGGGCTCACCAATCTTAGGCCAACCCTCACTGTTTTAGAACTGGAAGATAGATCCACCATTAAACCTGAAGGAATTCTGGATGATCTCATCATCTCAGTTGATTCTTGGGAGTATCCTGCTGACTTCTTGGTTTTACAACCTAAGTTGCAGCTAGGAGGACACCCATTGATCCTGGGAAGGCCTTGGTTGGCCATAGCTGATGCTTGCATCAACTATCTATCTGGGTCTATGACCATATTAGATGGAACCGAGACTAATAACCTCACTCTCTATCCTCCAGCTCGGCCGAGTCTAGAAGTTGAAACTTCTTTTTAGATGGATCCATAGGAAGAGGAGGGCGTTCAGCCATTATTAACTATAGGGAAATCCTTAACTTTTAAATATGGAACTGAAGATGATGCCATTAATAACTTCATCAGTGAACCCACCATAGTCAATAAAGAATTTTATCAAATCCTGAACATTACTTTGGGTAAGGAAGAACAAGAAAATCTCACAGAAGAAGCATTAGTCGGTGACACACACATAATCCCAGTATTGAAAAATTTGAAAAGTATTCCCATTGAGGTAGATCTGGAAAAACCTTGAATATTAACCCCAGCCTCTCCTTAGACGAACAGAAGCACCTGATCAGCCTCTTAAAAGAATACAAGGGGGAATTTTCTTGGGAGTATATAGACATGAGGGGTATTCCCTCTAACCTGTGCACCCACCATATTTATATTAAAAGCGACTCCCAGCTTGTGTGTCAGCCTCAACGATGAATGAAACCCAATATTAGGGACATATTGAAGGAAGAAATTCATAAACTCTTGGAAGCAGGATTTATATATCCTATTTCAGATAGCGAGTGGGTCTTCCCGCTCGTAATTGTACCCAAGAAAAATGGTAAATGGAAAGTCTGTGTCGACTATACGGAGCTGAACAAAGCCACACAAAAAGACCACTTTCCCTTTCCCTTTATCAATTAAGTACTCGACACCCTATCAGGGAATAACCTCTTCTCCTTCCTAGATGGATTTAGCGGGTACAATCAGATTCAGATTGCTCCTAAAGACCAAGTTAAAACTACCTTCACTTGTCCCTGGGGAACGTTTTCTTACAGAGTGCTTCCCTTTGGTTTATGTAATGCACCAACAACATTTCAAAGAGTTGTAATCGGCATATTTTCTGAATTAGTTAATGACAGTATGGAAATTTTTATGGATGATTTCACTCTTTATGGCAAGGATTTTGAAGAAGCGTTGGAAAATTTGAAAAAAGTTTTTACTCGCTGTGAATAGACCCAGCTCTCTTTAAGCACTGAAAAGTGCCATATGATGATGAGTGAAGGAGTATTATTGGGGCACTTCATATCTATTGATGGCATTCAGGTGGACCCCTCAAAAATTAAGGTAATAAAAAATATACCTACCCTTGCAACTCAAAAAGAGGTGCAAAGTTTTTTGGGGCATGCTGGATACTACCAAAGATTTATAGAGAATTTTTCCAAACTTGCTTCTCCTTTGTTTTCATTGTTAATGAAGGATGTGCAGTTTATTTGGAATGAAGCATGACAGACAACGTTTGTTAAGCTTAAGGAGAAGCTGTCCACAACTCCTATCTTAAGAGGGACCAATTGGACCCTACCCTTTCACATTTCTTCAGATGCTTCTGATATCGCTATTGGAGCATTTTTAGGACAGTAGGATGGTCAAGTACCCTATGCAATTTATTATATTAGTAAAAACTTAGCCCCTGCTGAAATTAACTATACTGTCTCTGAGAAGTATTTCTTAGCTATTGTCTACTCCATTAACAAATTTCGACACTACATTACTGGGCATCCTACATTTGTGCACACTGACCACTCTGCCATTAAATATCTAATGAACAAACCTGTCACTAATTCCAGAGTGATTAGATGGCTCTTATTATTACAGGAATTTGATATTACCATCATAGATAAACCTGGAAAAGAAAATGTTGTCGATGATTTTTTATCTCGTTTCACTAACAATGATAATAATTTGCCTATTGAGGACTCTTTTGCAGATCAACATTTATTCACAGTTTTAGCTCATTCCCCTTGGTATGCAGATGTCGCTAATTACTTGGTTACAGGAAAGCTTCCGACACATATGTCTAAAAGAGAAAAGAGAAAAATCATCCAGCAAAGTGCTAGGTATTGTTGGGTAAACGGTCATCTCTTTTACATGGGTCCTGATCTTGAAATCAGAAGATGTGTAAGGGAATACGAGATCTTTCATATACTGAAGGCCTTCCATGATGAACCTTGTGGGGGACACTTTGCAGACAAAAGGACAGGACACAAAGCGCTGAGGATCGGCTACTATTGGCCAACTCTTTTCAAGGATGCAAAAATATATGTTCAGTCCTATGATAGCTGCCAAAGGATGGGTCAACCCAACATAATATATCAAATGCCTCTGCAACCACAATCAGTAATTGAACCATTTGATAGATGGGCTCTGGATTTCGTTGGCCCTATCAGCCCTCATTCCAAACAAAAATCTTACATCTTGGTCTGTACTGATTATATGACCAAATGGGTAGAAGCTGTAGCTCTAGTGAAGGCTAACGACCAAGATTTGATTGAATTTCTATATAGTGAAATATTTACCCGTTTTCAGGTACCTAAGGAAGTAGTTACCGATGGGGGACCACAGTTTATGTCGCATAAATTTGAAGCTCTGCTACGGAAGTATCATGTTCAGCATAGTGTAGCTTCACCTTACCATCCCTAATCCAATGGCTAGGTGGAAAGCACTAATAAAGTTATTGAAAACATCTTTACCAAGACAGTTAAGAGCCATTGTAGAGATTGGGCTGATAGGCTTCCAGAAGCACTATGGGCATATCGCACCACTTGGCGTAACACCACAGGTTTCTCTCCTTATGATTTAGTGTATGGAAAAAGTGCCATCTTCCCAATTGAATTTGAAATCAAGACCCTGAAGGTGGCCACTGAAGTAAACCTGGATGTAACTAAAGCCCAGAAAAGAAGATTGAACCAATTGAATGAACTGGACGAGAATCAGTTAGCTACAGTGAACCAGATAGTGTTAATTCAACAACAGAGATCCAATTGGCATGACCGATTCCTAAAAAGAAGGTCTTCTATGAGGGAGACTGGGCACTATTATACAATTCCATATTCAAAAGAGATTTCAAGGGCAAATTACGCACAAGATGGCTGGGCCCGTATCTAGTAGACAGGGTATTTGATACTAGCATAGTCCACCTGGTAACTATCGATGAAAACTGCGCACCATTATTTGCCAATGCTCATAGGTTGTGACTGTACCATAAACCAATTTCAAAGGATGCATTTATCTCGCAAATTACCATTGATCCAGATTACCAGCTAGCACAAGGGAGAGAATTTCTCTCCACCTCTGTCAATCCTTAATTGACCACTGTAAATCGTGCATGAATCATTGTACATAAATAAATAAATAAATTCTTTCGTTATGTTGTCTTTTCTTTTGCACTTGATCTGTTTTTTTTGTTTTTCCAAAATGTGCAGGGAAGTGCCCAAGGAGGGTGGTCAGATCGGGCCTATCGACCAAAAGTCATTTTTTTTCTCTGTGCCTTCCTGCACCAAGAATTTTCTTTTTTTCCTTTAAATAAATTTGCCGCAGCTGCGACCCATTTTCCTGCAGCTGCAACACCTTTTCTTGGCAGCTGCAATACCTTTTCCTGGAAGTTGCAACACCCGTTTTCGACAGCTGCAACACCTTTTCCCGGTAGCTGCAACACCCATTTTCCGGCAGTTGCAACACTTTTTCCAGCAGCTGCAACACCCATTTTTCGGCAGCTGCAACATCTTTTTCGGCAGCTGCGACATCTTTTCTGGCAACTGCAACTCTGCTATATTTAGCTGATTTTTCTAGCATTGAAGGCCGCATCTTTGCTTTGATTTCTTTATGACCTGCAGCTGTGACTCCTGTGTTATTAGTAGATGTTTTTGCATGCTATCAACTCCTCTAGATATGGCTCTGATTCCTGATGCCGGAAATCTGACCCATAATGTGATATTTCTCAAATAAGGATGCATTTTGCTTCACTGGTGGAAAGAATTATTGCAGTACCTCGGTAATAATGATTATATTTAATGACTGCACATCACACAATTTCGGCTTCCGCAATGTCTGCAACCACACGTTCTATTATTCTTCGAAGGACATCCAGCGTGAATTTTTGAAGGTATGGCTTTGATTAACCACTTGATTAAGTATCAATATGATTTAACAATATCAGTCCTACTTCCCTTTTTATGCCCATTATTGCATTGATTAACTCTCTTCCTATGCGATGTAAAGACTAATTATGCTACCTAATAACCACCACCTTTCCCAATTCAGAATAAAATTTCAAATAATCTGGTGCGCTGAAACTTTCCAAATTTGCCTAACTCTCCTCTAAGCGGTCCATGCATACTCTCTGCTGTAACCTCCATTGTCGGAGTCTGTAATCTGTTGAACTCCAAACTAATTACGAAGTCAGAAACATGGGGATTCTGGCTCGTTATGAACCTTCAAACACATGAGAACTCAGGAGAAATGCTGCAGTCTTCACTATCTTTCAAACTTCCGGTTGGACGGAATTTTTTGAACATCTGAATGGATTTCACCATGAAGCAGCCTTACAGTTTTCTTTGAACCTCACAGAAACTCACTCAAAGGTTTGGGGATTGCTCATTGAAGTTTCTGAAGCCATTATGGCTGAGGTCATTGGTATTCCTCAGGTGGGAAGGGCTTGGTTTGGATGTCGAGTCCCCACTACTGCAGTAGTATAGGAATTTCTAATAGAAGGGGAGCAAGTTCAAACGACAAAAAGGGGGATAGTGTTACAGTCATTGCCATAGCCATGGAATCAAGTCGTTGTTTTCCTCAAGAAATATATCACCTATGAAGGTAGGTACCAAACCGTCTATAATTCTGAATTCCCTTTACTATCTCATTTCCGTCACAAGGTTCTGTTAAATATTCCATATTATTTTCTCAATGATTTGTATCATATGGCGGGGTTTGTTCGAGTTTCCAAACATCCACTTGCCTCACTGACCCACCATGGCCTCATTAAATTAATCATCTTAAGGACCCTTGCACAACACAATATAACCTGGGAGCAATTTATAGCTCAAGTTCATGAACCCTCTCCTTTTCCCGGTATCCCAAGAGAAGAAGAGCAGGTCCATCCACAGTTGGGGGGAAATGAAGCACAACAGGAGGATCAGAGCCCCCCCAATATAGTTGGGGGGGGGGAGATGAGACTGGATCAGAGGATCAACCAGGGGCACAAGAAGAACAATTGAGAAAAGATGTACATAAAAACCCTGTGGAAGAACTAAATAATAGGGTAGCTCTGACAGTAGAGGGTGAAATCGGAGCAGCATTAGATGTTGCGACAATTGAACCCGAAGATGACAGAGCCATGGCAACAGAAGAAAATACTGAGCTGGTGACCATTGAATCCTCACCCGAGTGGGGAGGAACTTTGATTAAGGAAGAACATCCCGAGGAACAAGAAAATGCTAGAACTGGGAACATTCCTTCTACCTCAGTTGTGAATCCAGAAACTCCAGCACCACAAAGAAAAAGGAAGAGATCAAAGGATGAAATTAAGATATCTCCACCAATAAGAAGGAAAAGAAGCAGGTCAGTTGCAGCAACAAAAGCAGCAATGAAAACATGGGCAACCTAAGAAGCAAAAATTGAATTCCCCATTCTTGAACCCAGGCCAATTGATGCCCCACAGGGGCCGGTCGAAGAAGAACCCCAAATTGAAGGACTTCTGTTTGAAAATAGGCTATTAAAAGAGGAAGTCCAAACACTCAGAAAGGAATTGGAAAATTGGAAAGAAGCATGCAGAAAATAGGGTGAAAGGAAGCTGCATACATTGGTGGAGGCTGCAGATCAATTGGAGGGACCAAATCCTACCGAGCCTGGCAATGAAGAAGAAAGAATGGTCTATCCCACCTATGGAGAAAACTTTAAGGAAGCAGGCCACAAGATTGTAATTCATGATTTTACAAAACAACAGTCTGCACCTACAATGGAGGAAGTTGTAGAGAAAGAAGATGATGTCACACAAGAACCAGCATCTTTAAATATTCTTGTTTAAGTTGCCACTAACTCTGGGACAAAGGAACCAAGGGATGAAGTTATTCTCGATTGTGGGGATGAATATTGCACTATGACCCCAGAGTCCTCCCATGACACATAATTTATAGAAGTGGAACCACAATAGCAAGGCAATGATGAGGTTGAACAGGGTGCTATCACATAAGAACTAGCATCCCTGAATGTGCTTGTCCAAGTGGCTGACCAAATGGGAGGAGAACCAGGAATTGAGGGCACTCTGGAGTTTAATAAAGAATTTTGTACTTTGAATCCAGAATTGTCCCATGACACAGAAATCATAGAAGAGGAGAAACAATAGCAGGGAGATGAAGAAGTAAGTCAGGATGTTGTCACAAAAGAACCAACATCCTTGAAGGTTGCAGTAGGGACTCTTGAAATGCAACAAGAAAATAACCCTGAAGTGGAGGTCATTCCTAATATGGATTGGAGTGAAGTTGAACAAGTTCAAACACAATCCTCAGGTGATATTGAAATCCTTGAGGAGCAGTTGCATACTGAAGAAGACATCCAATCTCAGCAGCATGAGCAAAAAGAAGAACATGGCTTCGTCACACAAGAACCAGTACCCTCACAGCCTCTAGCTGAGATAGCAGCTGATAATCAGGTAGAAAATGGAATTAAAATTCAAGAGGAAGTTTCTCCACAAGAACCAACTTCCTCACAATCAGTTGCCAAAATTGCCACGAGAGAACCCCAGAAAGAGGACGTTGTTACACAAGAACCAACATCTCCAAGAGTGGTGGATGTTGTTGCTGAAGAAAGTCCAAAAAAGGTTGCTGTCACACAAGAACCAGCACCCCCTGAGATAGCTTCAGATGTGCAGGGTGTCCAATGTGGCACATCAGGTGACAAGGTGTGGATTGATCCCTTCAAAACTTCATCGACCTCGATTCTGACAAGGAGGAGCATCATGAAAAAGAAACCCTGGACCTTGCAGCAGAAGTCTCAATTCTGAGAATGGAGGTAATAAAATGGAAGAGCCAGGTGGAGGAATACCAAGAAGGGATAATTTCCCTTACTGAGCATAAAAATATTATCAAGAGACTAGAGGATAAATGGACAGAAGAACGTATGACCCAGAGACTTTGAGAGGAAGAGCTACAGAACAATTTAAGGGAGCTGAAAAAGTTCTAGTTTATGTAGAAGGAAAAAGAGCAGATGTATGCTCTCTCTTAAGCACTCATGGGCACTAGGGCACCCTCTTCTTCTTACCCTGTCTTCCTGTTTGAACAATTTGTTTGGTTTAAGTTGAGAGCTGTGAAAGAAGGGAGGTCATTTGAGATAACGACCTCAACAAAAATTTTGGAAACATTTTTAAGAAGTAATTTGAAGATAAAAATTTGCTGTGTGAATTATATTTGCATGAGATGGCTTGCCCTCTCACCGCCATTCAAATCATGTCCCTTTTTCAGGGGATGTTCAATTGAGGGCCTTCGATTCTTTTGTGAGTAATCATGCTTAGTGGGAAAGGTATTTTCAAACCTTTTCTCACAATGAAGCTCACTCTAACCTGTGGTTTCGAAGTGAGCCTCAAAATTTGGGTATTTTTTTTGCTCAACACAGGAGTTTGCTTTCATGCCCCATCCAGACTCGGCACATAATAGAACTGTAGGAGGAAGTTATTTCTACCTATACCAACCATATTTCTATACATCAACAAGCAGCATTGGAAGGAAGTAAGCACAGATGGCAGGTTGCCTCTCCTATACTCAGGAGCAGAGACCCCTATTATTTTAGAAATTTTTAACAAGCACTTTCCAAGGTCGAGGGTTATGTTGGATGTATCAGGGAATGTGGGGCTAATAGGTTGGGCCTGAAATTTAAATTTCCCCTTATCTGGTGGCCAGAAAAACCATATAGGATGGAATTATCACTAACCAAGGCAGAGGAGTAGCGATGCTGGAGATATTGGATTGCTCACAGAGGGTTCATAGAAAAAGAAGGGACATCTAAGTTCCCCTACAACTTCTCTTCTCTCCATGAACAGAGCACAGTGCAAGATTCCGATTCGGAGTAATGGAGGTTGTTGCATGAGGGCATGCAACAGGACAGTTGGGGGGAGATGTTGGGCCCAAAAATGGCCTCTTTTGACCATCCTTAATTACCTCTTCTTGTTCTATCCTACCCCATTGAGCATGCCAAATAAACGTTTTACCCCCAATTTACTCTTCAAACCACCAAGGTATGATTGGTCATTGTTTTATTTTATTAATACTTATGATTGTGATAATTAAGGATCCATATCTCTCAATGCGCTAACGTATGATGGTTTATAAAGGTATTTTGAGATATATGGACTGTAGGAAGATTGGGCTGAACATGCTACGAAAGGGATGGGAATTCATGCTCAAGCTGATCCCCATCCATCCTATCATTACCCAAGGAATGTGGTTCCATTGCGATATCCCGGACAAAGTTGTGCCAAGGTCGTTGTAATAGAATGCGTCAGACTTGGAGGTCAATAGTGCGTTGTTTCTCATGTATAGCTGTAATCTGAAGATATCGTCACTCCTGGGGTGATTAACAGTTTTCCTATATATTTCCTACTTTTCATCCTGGCACATTTGTAACAACTGCTATCATTTAGGGCGCCTGAAGATCAGAGATCTTCATGGCTTCCCCGTAATAGGATAGGATGTTGTGATTTGCATTGTATAAATATAGAGAACTATTTTGAACCAGGGGTTGTTGAACATATAATCAATTCATTGTATTAGTTGTGAGGAGAAATTGTGTAATCACTCTGTCTTTTAATACAAGGAGTTACTTCTGATCTAAAGGTTTTTATGTGTGTTCAGCCAGCATCTCTGTGTGAAGGTTGGGCCCGCCTTCCACAGGGATTGCTGAGTTAAATTAGGCATTTTCAATTATTTTGTTGTGTGATGTTAAGTTAATTTTATTTATTCATAGGAAGCTATAACAAGTGTGGATTTACGGTGTGTCGTGATTGCATCTCTTGGATACTGGTAGTGGCATGGTGTGACAGTCGACTGAGTAGGTAATTATTTCTTATGCAATTTGTGTGGTAACTGTAACAGCTCTATTCATCCTTAGATCTTTTAGTTTTTGTTTCCATGAATTTTGCAGCTTGTCTCTTATTTTTATGATTACAGAATTTCATTCCCGTACTTCAATTTCATAGAATAGTTTAACTCAATTTCTGTATTTTGAATTCCTAGATCAAGATTCAATTTACGTCTTTGGATTCCTAGAACAATCAGATTAGATAGTTGAGTTAATCATCAAGTGGTTTGAACAGAATTTCCCTTTATCTACAACTGTAATTTAGATGTGACTTTCATCTTTCCATTCTTAGATCAAGAACAACAGAAGGTAATTGTGATTTCATTCCTTATAAGGTAACTAGATTAATTAGATCCTTGGGATGAGCATAGCTGAACAGAGAATAGGATTGTTCAATTACAGTAATTTCATGTTTAAGCATATACTGTGCATGTTATCCTTGAAATACAAGACTTCCCTGGGTTGACAATAAATATTGTACACTCTGTATGTTAGTTTTAATCCACTTTCATTATGGGTGTTCGAAAAATTCTAATCTATGTGGCACAAGCCTTACATTATCAGTCGCGTCTTGGAGAAGGGTGCATATGAGCTAGTAAATTATGATGGGATACCCTTGGGTGAGCCCCGTAACGGGATCTACCTTAAAATATTCTATGCCTAGATCATCTAGCATAGACTCTTTGTAAATACTGTTTATAGATTGTTGTGTGTATTATTTTGAAAGTGTGGTTTTCTGTGTGATCTAAAATGTGGCTTTCAAACCCTTGTTATGTATACCTTATGTCTAAATGGACAGATGACTAGCTTTACCTATTTTTTCGATGGTGCTAATCATTATACATTAAATATTTCATCAGCAGCTTGGATACTATACTCTCCTACAGGTGATCTGGTGAGTTCAGGGGGTATTTGTTTAGGTCCCTCCACCAACAATCTCGTCGAATATCACGCAATGATTGGATTGTTGATGGAATCCATAGCTAGCGATTTAAGAGAGATTAGAGTTTACCTAGACTCTGAATTAGTTGTCCAACAACTTAATTGGGTCTACACCGTCCGAAACCCTCTACTTCTTCAAACTTTTCCAAGGGTTAGACTATTAGAAAGATCTTTTGAGCAAGTCACATATCAACATGTTCCAAGACATCTAAACATTGTGGCATATTCCCTAGCTAATTATGTCTTAGAATGGTACATTTCTCATAATTAAAAGTCCATTTGTAAAATAAATGACATACATGTAAATTCATAAGTAGGCATTTATTCCACACATCACATTTTTTGCACACGCAACTGTAAATAAATTTTTTGTCATATATATAAAACTGTAAAAATGAGATACAAAATTGGGTTGAAGAATCAAGATTTCATTGCCCTCAAAGTTCAGGACTATAACAAGTTCAAATATACATCTATGGGGCAAAATATGAAGCTTCGAAGCTTTCAGTGTACATATACAAAAGTGGAAAATACCTATAAACTAGTCATCCTCCTAACGGCACTCGTGATAGCATATACTAGCCTGAGCCACTCTATGGAGTAGCTTGGAAAACCCTCCAGAGACCTCTGCAGTATGGCGCTGGTCATGCCTAGGTATATCATTGGTGGTCACATGTGGAATTCCTACAGCCAGACATTGCAGGTTCTCCTCCAAATATCCAAGCTCCCCTTCTGCCTTGGAGTGATAAGCCACCATATCCCTAGTCCTTTCCCGCCTCGAAATAGGTGACATACCAACTGGGTGTACTGGTCCAATATCTATATAAAAACCATTTTCACTTATCTCAGTATTAAAAAATAAAAATAAAATAAACTTGAAAAGTTAAAAACATGGTGGATAGTATCTTTCTTACCTCGGTCATTCCACTCCTCCCCCTCAGGTAGTACAAGCTCTGGGTCATCCTGGAAGTCTGCCCCCTCATAGGCATAATATTCAATCATGAGTAGTTGGCCCCTCAGCAAATGAAAGAAGGTTTTTCCGTAGACAACATTGGTTCCTCCGCGTCCATGGCGGGCCATGATATAAACCCACTTGAGCATCCTAGGAAACTCAGGGTCTGGTCTACTCACATTCACCTTTGGCCTCACGTGGGGCACCCTCTGCAAAATGAAAGATACCACCATAGATCCATATCTGAACTGCTTAAGAATCCCCTTCTTACACTTGTTTAGTTGATCCTTTATACTTACTAGCATGCCTTCACACCAATTGAAGACTGTAGGCTCCATGCACTCTAGGTCATACATCATGTGTGACCTAGTAGTTAGTTGAGCGGACCTAGTCCCGGCCACCTTTCCAATGGTATAAACCACCATCCTCAAGGGATGATCCACTATATGCTAGATGGATAATTTCCCATATTGAGAATGTGTACCGAGTGCACAATATTGGTCGACTCAAATCATCCAACGAGAACTCTCCTTCTCGTGCGGTGGATAATACTGTTGGTCTCCCTCTCAAAGACAAACCAGTCAAGAAGTAGATATCCTCAATATATAAGGTCAAGGCATGGGTTCTGACCATAAATTGCTGCTACTCGAGATCCCACATATCTATATTGTACTACAATAAGCGGATGTATGCCTTGATGCTTGGTAGCCTAAAATATTTCAGCAGCACACAGTTCTGTAAGGCCTCTACGGTAGCTGGATCACTGACGACTTGAAATTATGTTGTCTCATCCTCTCTTTCTTTCCAAATGACCATGATGTGGACAATGTATTGCAACTACGAGCACATAAAAAATGTTTATTAATAATCACATTATGACCAAAGGGAAGCATAAAATGACATTTTTAATAACATAGAAGAAACAAATCGATTTTTGACAGGGATAGGGTTTATTTTTTGAAATGTTTTGGGCCTACGACGCCTTTTCATCTTACAAACAGAGCTCCTACAACACCTATTCCTCTGCATGCACAAAGTGTTGATGTCCAATGCCTCTGTCAGCTATGGACAGAGCGTCATCATGCTCACGGCCCAAAAAATAAAAGGGCTGCGTGGCCCACGTTTTGACCCCTCAAAATGTTTAAAAACCCTAAAATTCGGTCAAAAAATCCCCTATGCACAAATAGAAACCTTCTATTATTATTTAAAACTCAATAATTTATCATGGGCATGAAATACAAATGGTTAGAATACCTACCTCTTCCAAGAAGATTGAGAAACAATGGGTGGGATCACTTGCAAAATCACCGATGGAAGCTCTCTCCTTTCACTCCAACTCTCAAACTCTCCAAGTGGTAAGAGTAACAATGGTAAATGTTTTTACTATTCCTCTCTATTTATAGTAATTTTTGAAACTTTTGTTATTTCATTATAATTCAATTATTTTTGAAATCCAAAATTATTTTATAAAAGTGGGTTTTATCACTTGTTTTTATATAGTTCTAATGGAGTTGGATTTTAATATGTTTTTTGAGTTTTTAGGTCCAAGTTTGGTTCATGGCTATGAAACAAGCTCTTTTAGTATTTTCCAGGCTTAGAGTTAAGATGAAAAAGTACTGAGAGTTTTTAAACACTTTTCACATGCTCGTTAAATCATCAATAAAAGAGTGTCGAGTCTACTTTTTCTATTTTTCAGACTCGTTAAAAGTGGATTATGAAAAAGGAAACCCGCTATGGATTTATATTCAATCTCTTTTCAGTCTCCTTAAAAACACAAAAACATTTCCAAGCAAACTTGTTACGTTCACACTTGTAAAAGTATCAGAATGATGGAATAGTTGGTGATAGGTTATCTCTTTTTCAGATCGGCTAGGCCTCTTTACGAAAAAGGACCTTCTGGAGTTTCCTTGTGTCTTCATTCTGACTCTCTAAATATGAACGATACTAAGTTTGCTTTCATCGGAATCATAAAATAAAACGATGGAAGACCCTATCTGGGAACGAACCCCTCCTTTCTTAGGTTCGTAAAACATGTGAGAATGGACTCATAGCTTGATGAGCTATAATGAGTGTTTGTTGCCCTCTTTGAACTTGTAAAACTGAAAAGAGGCACTCATCTATTAAAGATGGGGAAATTAAGGGAAAGAGGAATTTTTTTCATTTGTATTTATGGCAGTCTATATTCCACCTTTGAACATGGCACATGTCTGCATTTGCATATCTGAAAAGTTGGGTATTCAACTTGTCTCCGAGTCGATCCACTTTTGTGAGTCACCTGACTCCTTTGAGTCAATTCAAAGAATTCTTTGTCATATTACTTGCATTACACTTGGTTCTATTCTCAACAAGTCAATGCTTCCAAGTCATTTTTCCTACCGCAAATTGTTTAAAGGTCATCTCTTCCGAAAAATAACTTGTCGGTAACTTTTCCTATCTATAAAGTCATTCATGTCTGAATCAATTTCATCACTTCAAATCAAATTTTGATCCATGTTTCATGTCAATAATGTGGGAATAATCATGGCCCTCATGTGACAAGTCTATTCTTGTCAACTTCATCTCATCATCTAGGAATTAGACCTAGAAACCTAGTCAAGTACCTTGAAGCCTACATGCCTCAATGGCAGGTTTCCTCACTTTCGATAGTAGGTTTTCATCAATGACCTCTGATTCAAATATTCTATCAAGTGTTCGACTTCAAAACATTTATTCACACTTGGGAGGATGTACTTATATGCCTTGGATCATTGACATTAATGATGATTTCCCTCGCACTTGTTAATAGTTTACATCAATGACTGGTAATCAAGTGGTTTCTGCCATGTTCGATGTCAAAAAATTTATTCACATGGTTAGAATTGTATCAGTTGGGTATTGGAATGAAGACCCTGGGAGGTTAGGCTTCATCACTATGGTTTCCTATGCTCAGGTTGCATTTGGAGATCAGTTAGAGTCCTGACACAGATCCACATTGTATGTTTGGTGTATGTGTTGCGTATTTTGAGGTTAGATGACATGGATCTACTTTGTATGATCCGTAGCCATGTCCTACCTCCTACATCAATTGTTCATGGATATGCAGTGTATTATTGGTAGTCATGACATGGTCATCATCATGGATCTACAGTGTATTATTGGTAGCCATGACATGGTCATTATCATGGATCTGTAGTGTATTGGTCTGCAACCATGATTGAGTTGGGTAAGTGAGTTACTGGTCCTATATCAGTTATGAGCTCATCTATCATTTCCTCTATACCAGACTAATATCTTGCAAACTATTTCACCTATCACTTCCTTCTAGCTTCATACTTTGGGGAGAATTATGTTGCACCTGGAAATTCCACATTTCCTGTTAGCCTTTTAGAGAACCTAAACTAAGACACATTGGTTAGATTTTTTCCATATTTTAGAAGGGCAGTGCCTTTCTCTAGTTTGCATAGAGCATCAACGGTGATTTCCATAGTGGATCAATAAGCATCGGTCCACCTTTTAGTTGACAACAAGTTAGGTTGATGCCTTTTCCCCTTCTGCTCAGTGCATCGATATACCAAAAAGAGGAAAATAGAAGGTCCTGGAAGCCTCCATGGATTCAATTCCTATTTTCTTGGGAGAGGTGGCATTCACCTCCCTCACCTGTTGGGATCACCTCCTATCCATTTCCCAAGTCAATCTCATGTGTTTTGGGCCTATAAATGAATCCTTTATTATGTGAGTGGAGGAGGCCAAAATAAAGTACCCTTATGCTATTGGATTGAATTATGAGTTAGAGGCAAGATAGATTTGGCTTGTATGTGAAGAGATTCTCATGGTTGTGAAGGATTGTAGATTTCTTGTATAGGTTGAAGCCATCAACATCAAGGCTTGGTTGTAACTTTACTCTCTCATTATTTAATACAAAAGTGTTCCCCTTTCCTATATTTGATGGGTTGATAATCTCAGTTGAACATTATCATATTCCTTGATCACTGGTTTAGGTAATTAGTTTATCTGATACTCTCACTTTGTGTTTTTGTCTCTTTATCCATTTTAGAGGTGTTGAACATTGTAAGGAATTTTTTGAACAAATACAAAGAGGCTTAGTTCTGAGGTATGCTTTATATTATGTTGTTTAAATTGATTACTTGAGGAAAGGATATGCTGCTGTGCTCTTTTGTTCTACACTTGTGATTTACAGGGTAGAAAAACAAATGGTGTCCACACCGATTGCATAATTCCTGATAACATGGATTCATGGACTAGATACTTTAATTTGGTTAATGTGTCTTTGAACCATCATGTGTATGCCCAAGCTGATTCTCCATGCATCTGTCGAATTTCCCTTAATTCTGCAACACCTTGTTGTTTAGAATTTGGTTTGGAAAACTCATCCATAAACAGTTTCCTTGTTTATGCTAAAGTAGAAGTTAGTGTGTCTATACTCCATCCCCTGATTAGCTAGCATGTACAACTATAAGTTCTTTCCATTGAGGGTCATATAGAATTCTACCAATTTGGATTCCTATGGGGTTGCTTTGGCATTCCATATTTCTTCACAAAGAAACCAATGTTGTTCTGCATCATATTCTCTTCCATTCCCACAAAATTATGGAAATTTCAGGGTTAGTCCTACTAACACTCTTGTCATAGTTGTGGCTAAAGTTCCTACTAACACAAATCCTTGGGGTCTTGGTTGCATGATAATGTTGCTACTATTTTTCCGACAACTACTATTGCTTCATCCTAATAACAAAATTCTTTAAGAACTTTTGGTACTACTATCATATGAATATACCAAGGTAATTGCAATACAAATTTTTTTGAATTTGTTACCAGATTACACAAGTGCACATGGGGTTCAGTAAGGCGAGTGATACCTCCATTGATTTTGGTTCTTACTTCTGCACCAATGAGGGGTTCACTTTCTGGAGTACTTTCATTTTTTGTAGGTCTTAAAAGTTCTTGTTGAACCTCAACTGCATTCAGGGATGAGTCTAGTATATGATAAAACACTTTGTTATTATGGAAACTAATATCCATTATCCTCCCCCTGCTTGGGATTTACCCCTAGCTTCCTGTTACTAGGATGTCCTGCACTTCCATCCTATTTTCTATCAATTTAGCTCTAGTCAGATCCCCTCTTTGCCTCATCGAATGTAGCTCCTCTTGGATTTCTTCACTATTTTCCCCATTTCTTATGTTTTCTTCTAGTTGTGTGATTATTCTTCATGCTCCTCTTAGTTTTTATTTCAACCATTTTTCTCTAATTTCTTATATACACTCTACTCACTCGTCCCTAGCTTCAACATTGTCAATGCCCTCCATTGACGATTGATCTGCCTTCTGAAATGTAACAACATCACCTTATCTTTTTCCCCTGGGCGTGATGGGTTTACTCCTCCATTCTAATCCAATCTAGAGTAAAAAATCCAACTTCAACCAACTAGGTCTTAATCCATAGTGACACTTCTTTCAATACTCTTCCTATTTCTCCTCTTCTAAGTTCATCTTCATGTTTCAATGTGGATTAGTTATTTTCGGATACAAATTCCATAATATATCCAAGAATAGTACTATCTACCCATAAATCAATGGATCTAGTCAAAGGTGAGTCTAGCTTATTTACTTCATCAGATCCCTTGGGGTACACTCAACAATATTTCTCTATCGGTTGCGATACTTAGGTGCTTTTGCAAGTCATCACAACAACTCTGCTCGATTTACCAGAAGTTTGACCCACAAAAATTCGTACTAGTTTATAGGTGGACCTCTAAAGAACAAATACTATCTAAACTTGGCTACTTCCCACCATTTCATTTCATCCTCCTGGGTTGTGAAATCATCAAGCTTCTTCTCCCACCAATATTTTATCTAACTTGCTATCACAAATCAAAATGTTATAGTTAATACGATCCTATTAAGAACTAGGTCTAGTGTGTTGGAATTTTCAATTCCCTTAAGGGTGAAGGTATCACCCAATGAACAACTAATACCAAATTAAGATAGGTATTGGTTAACTTTATGGTTAAAATTGGGTTTTATAATAGTAATATCATTAATTCCAATATACCACAACAACACTTATCAAATTCATTATTCATGTTGAGATATTAGAACAAGAAATATAAACAAACATATAGAGACATCGCAACACAAAAATTTGAGGTGCCCAATAATTTTTTTTCCATTACAGAAAATAGATATACATTATATTGGCTTACATTATGACTTTAGGCCTTACAACTGCCCCAGAATTAACCCTCATGGGATATACCCTCTTACAAATGAAACCCAAAACCCAAATACATATCTCCTACTACAAATTTGTCTCTCTCTATCCTTGGCTAGTTTTGATCTTCTTGTGATTGGATTCTCTTATCCCTTCACTTGTGCACTGGGCGAAATCATGAATTTGGGTGTCTATTTGGGGGGTTATGAGAAAAGTAGTGTTTTTTTCCAAGTTTGACAACTTCTAGCAAAGAAAAATTAGATTTGTATTTAAAATTTCATTTTGTAGTAAAAAAAAGTTGTAGAGAATTGTGTTAGCTTTCTATTGGTTATTGTTTAGATTTTTTGTATTGGCATTTGATATGTCATTTTTGCAAGTGCTTGATAGTATGTTATTAGTTAATGAAATTATGATAAATAGTCATATTTTTTTACACCGGTTTATTCATTATTAAACTATTGTTCATTAAAATAAAATATGTTATGATGATCTGGACAGATTGAACTAAAGGCTATCTATAAGTTTGTATCCAACAACCGCATGCAATAATTATTAGAATTTTTTGAAGTGGACCAATCTGAAAAACTACCATAAAATTGACATGTTTAGTTTGGCACAACATCTTCCCTAATTTCCAATTCAAAAAAAAAACTAAAAGTACCCTTTTGAAGACAACACATCAATGTTGGGAATCATGATTTTTCCAAAAATTTTATCGGGTCTTTAAGAAGTTAGTGATATTTCATTTCAATGAATTCTATTAAATTTTGAAGCAATCCACACACCTTCTAAGAAATATAATAAATAAAATTAGTGGATCACACCAAATTAATGGTATTATTTGTGAAGAGAAATTGTACGTATTTGATATGATCCGATCTATCCGAAATTAGAAGAAGAGTAAAAAATGAAATGGAATTCTATTCCTGAAAATTTACAGGTTTTCGGCCAAACAAATATTTCAGCCGAAAGTTACTTTTAACGGATACCGTTAATTTTTAAATTATAATGTCAGTTGTTTCTAACTTTAAAGTTAACGGTATCCGTTAAAAGTAACTTTCGGCCAAACTATTTTTTCGGCCGAAAGGTAGTTCTATGTTTTCGGCCAAAAACATAAATTAGTTCGACCGAAATATTACAGAATATGAATTCGGAAAAATTATTAGTGGGGAATAGACACCCAGATTCACGATTTCACCCCACTTCTTCATATCTCCTCTTTCGCTTATCTTCTTGTTCCTTTTCTACTCACATAGTGTGTCCAAAACTGGTCCAACATTTGTTGTGGTTGTTACATATTTTCTAAAAATTCCAATTCCTTTCTGCAACATTATTATTTGGTCTTATTTTATTCTTCTTCTTTTTTTGTTCCTCTTCAAAAACGAAAGGGCCAACAACAAGGAAGCTTCTTCACTGGGGAAAGTGGCTCACTGGGAGTCATATTTACCAAAAGTTTCCCCATCTGATGGAGGAACTTGATACAATGGGGATCATTTTCTCACTAAGTGGGGGAGGACTCATTCAAGTGGATACTAGTGTCTACCCACCTATTCCACTAATTTACAACATTTCTCCATCTTCTTAGAAATTTTCTACAGATTTTGCGTCCCAAACTTCTAAGGTTGTTTTGAGGCCCAAAACATTGAATTTTTCCATTCAAGGGGGAAAGGGTTGTTGTGGCATGCCTTGTCCCCAATAAAAATTTGTAATTATCAGCTATTTCATTACAACGAGCCATAATGCACCCTAAACACAGATCATATGAAAAATTTGTTCCCTACGGAATTTAGCTAGCCACCTCGAGGCCTACAAATCCTTTTGGCGCGTCATCTCCTAGGGTTATGTTTTTGGATGTTTAGGTTTGTTTCCTCTATGCTTATGGTAAAATTTCAATTTCAATCTCTTTGTAATTATCTCTTATGAATGAGAATAGTTAACACATCTCTCTTCATAACTAAGGTACCACCATTTGAGCTAGCTTGTATTGCTTGTAGTTTATAGTGTTTTTCCATTGCATTCATTGATAGAACTTGGGTTTTATTGCGATATTGTGTGCTCTATAAAATATTTATTTTTTCATTTCCATACTTCTACCTTCATTTGGTTCTCTAAATAATCCAAATCAATGCATGGCTAATCATTTGAAGGATACGACTATGCATAAAGGATTTGCATATTCATCAAGTATGGAATTGGTTTGTCTTTCTAAATATTAGTACTAGTATCTCAATCTACTTAGTTAACCTATCAGGAAGGAATACAAATAATAGATCCAACTATTTAGTTCATTCTATTTTTCCACAATAACATAGCACTTCATTCAAACATACCTTCTCATTCAAGTAACCTATGTATATATATCATTCAAAAATAGTCATGCAATTTATAGGTATATATGGATGTGTTCTTACTATACAGTGTATACAATACATAGGAGCTTAACAAAAAGTAGGATTGCAAATTTTTGTGGGTTTATATATTGTATAAGAAACAATTAGGGCCTTCAATATCATCAATATAACAAAATTAATACACACCAACAAGGAAATGAATAGAATGCTCCATGAGTTGATGAAGGAATACATTGGGAATATAGAAATATGCAATGCTTGTTCAAGTTTTGTTAACACAATATTTCAAATTACTACTAATGTAGTTAATCAATTCCAATTGTGTATATGTATTGAAGCGTAGCCCAAAAATATGCCACTTCATAGGATACATATTTTGTTTTGTAATCTAGTACCCCCGGAGTTTCAATTTGGTGCCCTTATGTAAGGAGTTCCTTAACAATACACCCATTCGTTGTCTATTCTATGCCCCATGGGAAGGATCCATATGTTTTACTCTTTAATCTAGTTAAATATTTTTTCAGCAAAGACTTGGAAAATTGAATTCAATCACAATTAAGGGAGCCTAATAATTTTTGTAAGAGGACTGTAAACCAACATGGCTATATGCCCCATTGGGTTTGAATATTATTGACCAAATATTAGGAGATTTAATTCCCCTATGTATGACTAATAATGTAATATATAAAAATGGAATTTATTCCCCAGTATGTAATATACCTTTTTCTCTATAGAGTTTTGAGTAATTGAGAAAATTCTTGTATCATCGAGTCTATGGCCTTTGGATTCATCTACTTCATTGAATACAACCAAATCAAACGGTGGTAATGACTCTTCCTAATACTAAATTTGGATGCTTTAATCTCATCATGATAAGATGAAGCTAGTTTTTTAAAAATAGTAAAGGATTTCAACCATCCAAACCTTTTGCCAATAAAATAAATGAGGGAACAATATTGTAACTAATTCCATGCATACCAAATTGTTGTAAAAAAAATGACACAATATATGAAGTGTCATATTTCAATCAGTAATAAGTCCAACAAAAACCAAAAATCTTCCAAGTTATGCCTTTCCTATCAATGACTAGACTTAGGTGATTCAAAATTGTTATCAAAACCAAAATAACTCAATATTAAAAATGATTAGAGATTATTATTTTCACTATTAAGTCCCAACCATTACGTGCAATTAATTGCATATGTAAGATCTATATTCATGTTGAAACACTACCGTGGATATAATCCTATTTTTCTTCATTTAAGATTCTTTTAATTTAGATTTTACAAACTTGGATGCATATGCAAGGAATATTGTTTGTTTCTTTGTATATATAGGCCCTAGAACTTGTAATATTGAACCCAATAACATTGATATATCTATGTGCTCTAATCTTCCATTTCTTCAAGGATGAGTGAGTGACTACGAATCTTCTTATGGTGCTTGCTATTGTTTGAGAAGAACAAGGATTGGTAGATGTCAATTCAAACAAGTACAATTCCAATCGAATTTATTGTAAATAAGGATAAATTAAATCTTTGTGTAGATAGTCAAGCAAAATGAAATCAATCCTTTGAAAAATATTATAATTTGAAGCATATATAAACAGGTACAATTCCAATTGAATTTACTGTGAATAAGGATAAATTAAATCTTTGTGTATATAGTCAAACAACATGAAATCAATCCTCTGCAAAATATTACAATTTGAAGGATATACCTATCCATTAAGTATGGTAGTGGTTTCTCATTCTACAGGATTAGTATATGTGTCTCAATCTAATAGGTTATCTATGAGTCATAATACAAATAATAGAGATGGTTATTTAGTGAATTATATTATTCCACAATAACATAGAACTTCATTCCAACATATATAATTGCCCATTCAAGTGACCTATGCATATATATCATTCAGTAATATACATGCAATTTATATGTATATTTGGATGTGTTCCTATTGTACACAATACACCTGAGCTCGACATAAAGTAGGATTATATATTGTTGTGTATTTATATATATGTATAATAAACAATTAAATCCTTCCATCCCAAGAATATAAAAATATGAATGAATGCACCAGCAAGGAAATGAATAGAATGCTCCAAGAGTTTATGAAGGAATGGACTAGGAATACAAAAATATGCAATTATTCTTGAAGGTATTTTAACACCAATACTTCAGCTTACTATTGATTCAATCCACCAATTCCAAACCTATTAATGAATTGAAACACAACCCATGAATATTAAATTTAAATTTATGCCCATTGCTATCGAATTTTGGGAAGTAAGATAGTTTGTGCAAATCAACACCAAAAAATTATGTTCATGAGAGAGATTCCTCTCCAACAATATTTGAATCATTTCCTAGATCTAATATGGTACAAATTCTCCAACACACAATGAATAGACTTATTATTGGTAACACATTTGATGGGATTTCAGACACCTTTCAAAATACCCATCCTCACACCCATATCTATGATGATTTTCCTATTCACACCCATGATAATAAGGGGAGTTTGATATTATTGGTAATGCATTCTAAATTATTCAAGCATATCCATCCTGTAGGATTCAAGCATACCCATACTAATATACTTATTACTATTAATGCATTCTATAGACTTCAAGCATACAAATCCTCACAACCATACCCTTACTAATAGACTTATTACTATTAATGCATTCTATAGACTTCAAGCATACACATCCTCACAACCATATATATGAGGAGTTTCATATTCACATACCCATCCTAAACCAAATAACACACTAGAATATAGATATTTCTCAATATTCTTAGATTCAATACTTCAAACAATACAATCAAATGTGGTGCAAGTGAACGTAAAAAAAAGGTGTTTATTGAGAAGGATGTTTTGAAGATAAACATTGTTATAAGTGTTATTGGGATTAGGTTAGTAACTATTGCTTTAAATTATCTGTACCATAAAAGGTTATAAAATGTATTAAAAGTGAGAAAAATGATGAAATACTGGAGACTTTTAAAAAATAAGATATATTTGTATTGTGTTAGGACTACAGTGGATTTGTTTATGGTAAATGATAGTTCACACCCACATACTAAGAAATAAATTGAACATTAAAAATATTTCTATAAGGAGCATGAATTTTCATATTTTGGATTAAGTAATTTAATAACAGTAAAGGTTGATACTTGGTGCCCATTTCCTAAGTCTTCCACAATTATTTTACCAGCCATATATCAACTTCCTTCCTATCATTGATTGGCATTGGCATTTAAGAAAACAAAAGGGTTTATGAGTGAACAAAAATAGAAAATAGACTTGAATCAACAAAATTTAAAAATCAAGCAAATAAAAACGGTGGTTGTATGGGAATTAAACTCAAATTACCTCATTTGAAACCTCATATGAATCAATAAATTCATCCTTCTTCCATGCAAGAACAATATATAGGGAAGAGGCCATGACCAAAATTGTGTCTATCAACTAGTAGATGCATTTTATTGCACGTCGATAATCATATTTCAGGTTTCCATCATTTGAAGTTGTACTTATTGGCATTCTTTAAACTTTGAAAGCTAATGGAATGGGACTTTCTATTGTATATTATGACATGTTCTTACTCTTTTTCCAATAGTCTAAGTTTTCCATGTATCTAAAAATGTCTTTTGCACCTGGTTATCTATCTTTCCTTCCACATACAAGTCAATGCCAAGTTTAACCACAAAGTTAGTTCAATAAACAAATCGAAATAATATCTCACAATGTACACCATCCATCCAAATTTGTTTCTCTATTTTTGCTTGCACCTTGTCTCAACCAAAATCACATGGAACGTTAAAATTATTTATTTGTCTTACTTGTTGTAGTCTTTGCGAAAAAATATTGGGAATGCTTTCCTTTAAATCTTCCCAATATTGGGGAGATAATATTCCCATTATTGGTGAGAGAGAGGATTTATTCCTCTCTTTTCCATCAACGATTATTTAAATTTGTGTATGTCTAAAATTTTTTATCAAAGTTTTCATTATGTTCTTGTGTAATTTTATAGGAATATTCCAACAGAGTGTCTCAGATTTATTTTCTAATTTTTACATGAAAAAATCAACACTTCTTGGATCTTGGTATTCAAAATTTGATCTTCAAGCATCCAAATTATACCTACATCTTATACCCAACTCTCTCACCAACCTTACATCTTGTTTCTCACCAACCTTACATCTTGTTTGACAGGGGTTGACCTTCTTTTGATACCTCAACCAATAAACCCTTCTTCCTTTCTAATTTTATTTCTTTGTATTTCCTTTTTGTACACCCAAAATACTACAATTATCTCAATCTTAATCTTCTAAGAATAGCCGATACATCTTATGAACTAGAAATATTGGGTGATCTACTACATCAAAATTTGTAGATGCACCAAGAATATTTGCATATTTGCATGGACAATGTTTGGAAAATATGTAAGCAATGTTTATTGATGAGCATTAGGTTGAACTGATTACTCCTTGGACACAACGAGTGTGACACTAGGTATCTCATTTGTTGTCGCAAATGTGCCTTCAAGTATTTCCTTTAATTTTGAATAAAGGATATGCAAACTTGATTTTCCTTTTTCCTCGTGTTTATTTGTATACAATATGTTATATCATGTTTCTCACAAGAATTGTATTCATGAATTACATCTGTTGAATTACTAATTTGTTGGCTTCTACGAGTTCGCAGCAATATGTTTTTACTTCCACTTTGTTTTTTTTCCTCATCTTTTTATGTGAAAACTAGTTCTTGAATATAAAAAGTAAAACTTCATTAAACAAAATATATAGTAATTATGTGGATTAACTAATCATCCATTGGTAACACCAATAAAGAGAATAAATACTCAACATTCTTTTTCATGTGGTCTTTATGAAAATGATCACATTCTATCAAATTGTTAGTGTTATGATTTTTGTTTTCTCACTTTAATTCCCTTTTTTTTACATCCAACATTATATATATATATATATATATATATATATAACAAT